>JAJOZX010011729.1:0-50000 GCA_023014485.1 Bathynomus jamesi
TCGTGGACATTGGCAATTTGGCATAATCCCACACCTCGTTATAACTTTAGGGTAGGTGAACGTTCTCTTATCTGTATTCTGTGCAAACTTGCCCCAAAGACTATTTTTTGCACAACTTTGTACTAAAGCGCTTGCCAGGGTTCTTAACAATTTGAGCCCGTCAAGTTGTTCCCTTCACGGTCACGATAACGCTGAATATACCGATTTTTCACCCTCGCTCTCACCCCTCGGGGGTAGCCTGATGCTTCTACTTTATCCTTCAAAAAGTATTTATATACGGCGTGAAAAGGTTGTGGAGTTTCTGAACCTCCAAACCTCAAATATCTTCAATATTCCAATATTCTGTAACCATAGGGGATGGCTAGGGACAGCTCAGGACTTGTATATACACCCCTGATCTTACGCTGGTTGGTTGTATGATTACAGGACCCATTATTCTCCTCTGCGCACTTCACGCACAGGGAAAACATGAGTTTTTGATCTATGACGACGGGTAAGATCGGCATCGATAAATTGCGAGGGGGGAGTACGTCTACGAAAGAAAGACCGAAATAGTACTTGCTCAAATTTGTTGAGAACACCTGGATGGTGGGCAGGTCAGGTCCCACCAGTTTTTCAGGTGCACCTACGGGGTACGGATTGTTCTTCATCACTTAGGGATATAAATAAGTCGTAGTAATGGAGTTTTACGCCCTCCATAAGTGGAAAGTATAACTTCAATGGGTTTGTACGCCCTCCGAACAAGCGATCACCGCATTTGAGAGGATCCAATACCATTGAACGCTTGATCGTGTTTATTTTGTCACGGTATTGTCCATCTGTTTCCATTCGTGCATCATACTTTTGCTCCCACAAGATCTTGTAAGTGAAGTGGGCACATATAAGCTAATCGCGGGTGCGGGTCCATGCAAGACTGTCGGCAGAAGGTCTACCGTGGATACCTCCTACGATTCCACACTCAGGACGTGGGCAACCATGCCACCAGCAACCGTTAAAGGAGTACACAGTCTTCTCACCAGTGGTACGGTCTTCGCTTAGACCATCAACCCAAAAAACACGACCATTGACCTTAATGGGTACTTCTCCTGTGTTGCGGGTGAGTTTTATGTATACTCAGGTCTGCTGTTGTATGCGTATGAGCCAGTAAATAGCCTTGTGCCCATAACTGCGAGGGCTGTTTCTGTGAATGACGGCTAAGGTGTCTTTAGGCATGAAATTGTTCTTGAACACCGTAAAGCACAATGAGGCGATTGTGGTTGCGACTTGCAGCGGATCGCAGTTGAACTGGTCTATGTACATCCTTCTAAAGGCCTGGAAACATACTCTAAGCACGCGTACATCATTCACGCAATAACACTCGCATTCATCAGCTAAATTGTATGGACTAGTTTCATTAAAACTGTGGTAATAGCGGTCAAAATCTTCACGTTCACTATCACTCATGATGGTGTAGTTAAAGTATTGTTTGGAGGGAGGCAGTCGTACGTAATTTAAAGTGTCGCTAGTGAGGAAAGTGTAAGGGAAATACCCTTTTGAAACTTCGGCAGCTACACCCATAACCTTGGGTAGCTTGGCTAGTTTACAAGGTGTGAATAATAAGGTATCTTTAAACTGAACATTACTTCTTATCTGCATTTGTATAAGCTTGTTTCCTCTTTTCAGGGGATCACATGTGAATTTCTCTGATGACTCGTGCTCAAGCAGTTCCTTATAAAGGAACTGTGTGTCATATTTTGCCCCATTATGGGCAAGAATATAGAGAGCCATTTTTTTAACTTGTCCGCTAACTTGACAATATAGGGCACAAAGAGTTTCACAGGGCTGTTGTGTGCGATCGTTTTAAAAACGTTTGTCCGTTTGCCACATTTGTGACACTCATCACACTCAACCTCCATGCCCTCATCACAGATAGTCTGGCTTACAAGTGGGATAACCTCTTTCGTTTCAGGGTTTGTGTAAGTTTCTATATCGTAGTACACAGTTATACAAGGTCTATTTTTAGGGTGGCCGGTATATTCCACCGCGGAAAATTCCACCACGGTAAATTCCACCAGGTAAATTCCACCAATGGTAAATTCCACCAAAGTAAATTCCACCAGGTAAATTCCACCAATGGTAAATTCCACCAGGTAAATTCCACCCAAATTATTTAAAATAAAATATGATTTAAATAAGTAAAATGTAAATATTTTATTCATATGGGTACAAATAGAAGATACAACGAATATTACAATATTACATTATAAAAAAACATATAGCCATGGTCTAAGGGGTTCAAAGTTGAAACTAAATAATAAAAGAAATCAAGGTCAAATGTAGACTCACCATGCAGGGTTGCCATTTGCCAACTTTTATTTGACTAAATAATTATTATAAATTATTTTTTATGGTTATATTTTATAGATATATTTTTTATAGTTATATTTTATAGATTTTTTTATAGATATATTTTATAGATATATTCAAAGTTGAATATTATAAATTTATTTTTTATAGTTATATTAACTTAACCGGACAGAAAAATAACGGTCGAATCTATTCATACAAATACTTAATTGGGTACTTACGTATTAACAGGGGCCACCACATATTGACGATTGGTTAGGTTAGGTTGCATTGGTTAGGTTGTATGAAAAACGGTACACAAACTGGAAAGGTCCGAATAAAATATTTACATTTTACTTATTTAAATCATATTTTATTTTAAATAATTTGGGGTGGAATTTACCTGGTGGAATTTACTTTGGTGGAATTTACCATTGGTGGAATTTACCTGGTGGAATTTACTTTGGTGGAATTTACCATTGGTGGAATTTACCTGGTGGAATTTACCGTGGTGGAATTTTCCGCGGTGGAATTTACCTAGAACCATTTTTAGGCTTAGCGTCTTTCATATAACATACATGCTTTACTCCAACCGCCTTATATTTCTCATGGCATGTAGGACAGTGAATTTCATCACATTTCTGCTTGAATTTCCCCCATTATCCATTATATGAAACATACCATATTCACAGATTCTCGTTTTCCTGCAAGTGTCAATTGACTTATGGAACTCAAATCATTTATTATTGAAAAATGTACGTCTGCATTCCCTCTTCTCAGCTTCAAATACACGACTTTCACATTTGGAGCTTTTACACTGCTCACATACCATGTAGCAATCCTTACAATGTTTCACCATATCATCAGCAAACTCGAGACATCCCTTACACAAATCATGATGCCTTCCATATTTTCGACTTTTATCATAACTAGCGTAGAGGGTATCAGGACAAAATCCCCCCGTGGACAAAATCCCCTCGCGGACAAAATCCCCCATGGACAAAATCCCCCCGGACACAACCCCCCCCCGGACACAATCCCCCCGCGGACAAAATCCCCCTAAGGCTTTATTAAAAAAAGAAGAATACGACTGACTTTATTAAAGAAGAAAAATTAAAAACACAATAAGAATAAGAATAAGAATAAGAAAAGAGGCTTACAGAAACGGATTACAGAAACACGGATTACAGAAAAAATATCAAGATGACAATGATTTTGCCTTAAAAATTCGAATGATACCTGCTCTAGCTTTTGTGCCTCCAGAAAAAGTTGTTGATGCTTTTGAACAATTATACGATTTTATACCAGTGGAAGGTTTGCCAATTCTCGATTATTTTGAAGATAATTATATTGGAAGGCCATGCCGACGAGGACGAAGAGAACCCACTTTAGCATTTCTATTTGGAATATGTACTCAAGAACAATTACAGAACTTCCACGTACAAATAACTCTGTCGAAGGCTGGCATAGACGCTTTGCATCTCTAACAGGATGCTCGCATCCAAACATATGGAAATTTTTAAAAGTTTTAGGGCAAGAAATAAGCTACCAACAGGCATTTATTTCTCAAATTATCGCTGGCTTGCCGACAGAACCGCAAAGGAAGAAGTATAAGTCTTCTTCTTCTCGCATTTTGAAAATTGTACAAGACTATAACAACAGGTCTATTTTGATTTTCTTAAGGAATTGCTTTTAATTTGTCTTTTAAATTTTGAATTTTGTTTGACTTTGTGTTTTTAATTTTTCTTCTTCAATAAAGTCAGTCGTATTCTTATTTGTTTGCCCGGTTAGGTAATTGTACGCCCTTGACGATTGGTTAGGTTAAGTCGTGATATTTTTGTTAAAACTTTAATAAAGTCAGTCGTATTCTTATTTTTTTAATAAGCCTTAGGGGATTTTGTCCGCGGGGGGATTGTGTCCGGGGGGTTGTGTCCGGGGGATTTTGTCCGCGAGGGGATTTTGTCCACGAGGGGATTTTGTCCACGGGGGGGATTTTGTCCTAGAAGCAGCGTAGAGAGTCCTTATATTGCGGATGGTGAGATACGTTGCTCCTGACATTCCTAATTTAAGTAGAGGTTTTGTACGATCTCTCACGCAGCTTTTAAAAACATACAGTCTAACGGCAATCATCCATTCCAAATACAACTATACGAACATTCATTTCCTGGTCTACCCTTCTCAGCTCTTCAGGACCCATATTACACTCAAACTCAAGCTTACAATCTGAAGCCAGTTTACGAGCACGCTGCACAACCGTAGGCAACCAAATATTTTGGGCTCGTGTATTTAGTACAGTAAACAGATGGGCTAAGACTACTGCTATAAAGCCTCAACCACGAGCGACGTTTATATGCTTTCTGTAAATAGCCTGAGAATTCAAGTTAAGAATATAAGGTGTGGCACTATGACCCGCAACCCGGAATACTTTGTCAATATCTACCGTGAAGTTGTCCATATTGAAGGCTGTACTACTTTGAGAGGCCTGCATTATACGGTCTACAGCTGCCAAGCGTCTGAACGGTATTACTACCCAAAAATCATCTACATCCCCGTCATCTGACCCGAATTCAAAGGACAACCTCATCCGGACTTAACGTTCGTCGCGGTTCTGAAGGACAAACTCCACAATACGCTCAACTACGCGCCGCAGTCCAACACCGTTGCTATACAATGTTCCAGGGTCAACCCTGACCACGTACCGATTTCTAGTCAGGGCAGGGGTGGGACTAGTGGTGCGCACCAGTTCGAATGTTATACCTTCCTCCACAGCACGAGAAGCTGCTGGTGTGGAGGATGTACCCGGAATTGAACAGGAATAAGGGGGTATATTTGAGGGAGCTAGTGTTAGGGGTTGGGGTGTTGTTAATCCTAAATTTTGCTCGGGACAAGCGTAAAATTTGGAGACACCATTTCTAAGCACGATTTTATATTTAAATTTTTTTCCGAAACCTCTTATCCCCCCTGTACACCCCCTGAAGGCATACATATGTGTATTTTCTGTTTTTCTGCTTTATAATTGATATTTATTGCCAGATGTACTTTGTAGTATGTCCTTTATAGGGTTTACGGGGTCGGAGGACACGAATCTGTACTCAGAATTTTGAAAATCTAATATGGCCTACCAAAAATCTCCATTTTTCATCAAATTTCCATAGATGACAGCATCCCTAATGTTATGATACATACTAAAGAATGTATTAACGCACACATACAACACAGCACAGACACGATCACCTTTCATACCACACTGTCCAGTTGTCAGCCTGATTAGCATCAGCACATAAGTGACACCTAGTGGACCAATATCCAAGCACCACATCTAATGCTGGTTTCAGGGACCGAAAATATTATTATGCTTCACTGTGCTTTCATTACATTGTTGTATGTGCCTTTATTTATTCCCTAAGACTCCCATTTCATGCCGCAAGGTTTTCCAGTCTGATGCAACTTGTTTTTTTTTCTGTTTTCAGACTTCACACCTGAGTGAACAATAAGCTACGCTCGGACGCCAAGTACACTCTCGTCCGCCCAGAAGACCTTGGGCTCAACAACCTAAATAGAAACTGCTGACTTTTCAAATGGCTTGCTTCCAACGAAAAAGGACATTTTGGAAAACATGCACTTACTTCGACCGGATAGAGCCGGTAAAACTGAGAGGTCAAAGGAAGTTGCAGCCGGAATTCTTGCGGACGTCCTTCAAGAACACTGGATTTTTTGTAATATATATACAGTGACCACTAAACGCATCAAACTGAAAATTCTGGAACTGTATGAAAGATTCATCAAATTGGTTCAGACCAGAAAAAACCGCCGGAACGACAAATATTATAAAAAAAGTCGAAGAGTTCAACGAAAAAGCGAAAGAACTTTTTGATATCTTCTGCGCGGACGATAAGTAAGGAAACGCTTAGAAAATTTTTGTGGTGTGAAAATGACTCGAGAAGAATGAGACTTTCTGGAAGACCAAAGACATGATAGAAAAATGTTTTGCGAGAGTTTTGTCGACAGAAAATGGAATAAGACCATGGAACGCAGGAAGAGAGATCTGCAGAGTTTGGAGCGAATAAGAGAGGAAGCAGAGATGGAAAGAGCGAGGAATAAAGAAATGGCTTCAGCTGAAGGCTTCAGTGAACTATCTGAGGATGATCCGAATCATAATGACTTCCAAATTAGCACATCAGAATCAGATGAGCCTTCCACATCTACGGTCGCAAGCGTCGTAAACTGTCCCCTAGACAAAAAAAAATTGAAAAGGTTGAGTTGCCGCCAAAGTACCAGCACATAAGAAAAAGTGTCAAAAAAGTAAGGCCCGAGGTTTACGAAGCAATGAACCAGCTCAAAAGTTCTCATCACATGTCAGATAGTGAAGCTGCGGGAGCCGTAGTGATTGTTGGCAATAAACTATTTGGTCGGAAATGGAAATTTCATGCCGAATCGCCAGACTTAGTAGACCTAGACACTTTACCACAGTCTAGCAATATTCGACAAGCCGGAAAGAGCATTGAAGCGCTAGCATTGCATGAAATTACGAAAGAGATCATGCAATCATATCAAAAGTCGGTAGTTACCTATTCTGTTGATGGTTCGAAAAAACAGGGCTGGTTCTTTCTGTGTAGGGAATGACGGTAAATGGAAAATACAGACCTCTCCCGACATTTTCGATTGCTACAGAAGGTAGAGAGAATTTGGCGGATTTGAAAGTTGCCGTGTTGAACATACTGGAAGCAGCAAGCGGAGTTAGTTCGAAGGAACTGTTTGAAAAGATAGACTTTGTGATCACTGATCAGACATCCCATAATCTCTCTGTCGAACAAATGGTGGCCGAGAAGCTAGAATCAGAACATGCCCCGGATCATTTGTTTTGCAATGTCCACCCAACTCTCATGTTCAGTTGAGAGATCACTAAACACTGGACCGAAATAGAAAATGCCATTAGGCGAGATAAAATACATTCCAGCTTTCTCGTCAATGCCACAACTTCATCCTCGAGTGTGACCGAACAAGCGCTGGACTGTATAACCAGATTGATAAATCATGACTTTGACCACAAACTGTGAAACAAAGCCAACGATTTCGACGCTCATATCGCGCCGAAGCGAAACAAATCTGTCAGTCTAAAAGATGAACGTTTCAACAAATTGACGTTGACATGTGCCATAACCTTATATCACATCGACGATGTGGGAACATTTCTCGGGAAATTTGAGCATGTGACGAACCAATTGGCCTGCATCGTACGATACTTCCTGGATCTGGACTTCTTGAGAGTTGTGTACACGGCTGGAGCTCTCATTGGACTTCCTTTAGTGGAGCCATTCCTTTCACTGACGATATCGACCAATACAAATTATTCAAAGCTAATTCCAGCATTCCAACAGTTATACCAAGACCTCGTTTCTACTGATCCAGCTAAACTGATGGAAGTAGATACACCGGCATTTGAGTTTGTGTCTGTTGAAAGATTCCAACAAACACGATATGACGATGATATTTGCAATGCTATCAAAGCTACAGCTGTCCAAATGAGTACTGAAGTCACAAAGGTTTTGGGTATGATATTGCCAAAGCTTGCTGAAGGATTTCAGAAACAAAAGGGAGATATCTTTGGATTCGGAGAATTTGACGAATCAGCTGAACATGCTCTCAAAAATGGACTGTGAAAAACTGGACAAAGCGCCAATTCACAACTTGGACTCTGAGCGCAGTGTAGAGTTCATCAACTATGAACTCGGCAGAAGAGGCGCCAAGCAACTCGCGTGCGCGTCGGTAGCGCAGGTCAAAGCTAAATCTCTTGCGTTGATTCAAAAACAACGAACAGGGTCTTTCAAAGACTATAGGAAATTGGAACTGCAAGAATTCCGGAAATAATGAGAGAGTGGAGTGTACGACAAGAACAATTACAGAAGCAAGGATTACAGACTAAAGAGATTGCGAATGTCGCTGCAGACCGCAGGAGAAGTAGAGACCTGGAAGAATTAAAAAGACTAGGAGTGCTATTCACGGCTAATGAGCAAGTGGATAATTATCTCGAAGGATCAAATGTGGACGATTCGCAGAAGCTGAACCGTCTTTATCTCGAAGTCTTTCTGTGCCAAAGACTAGTGATATATTTCGTCTAATGAAGGACTACAGAAAATTGCCCCTCTCAACGTATGCCACTAATTTGAAGCTTTATCTCAGCAATGTCAGCTGTAAAGTTCAGGTCACGATCAGTGAGTTTAACCATGCAGTAGACACATTACTGAAATGAACACTATGCGTGTATGGTAATATACTATGATCTTTATACACATATAGAATGTGTGAAAATCATCTTGAAATCGGTCTTTGTGCACTTAGCACTCTCCTTATTGTCCTTGGTGGTCTCAGTTGGGTTGAAAGTTCATGATTTAACTGTATTAGTTCTCACAAATACCTTGTCAACTGCATAATTCTGTTCAGTGTTGTCGCAAACCTCCAATTAAATATAGTATAATGGATGTTTGTAGAATTTCCATTCACATTTCACTTTCAAATGCCCAAAAATTTGTGATTTTGACCGCCCCCTTGGATTTTCGCCATGATGATTTTTCAAAGTTCCATTACGAATGCATATTGCATATTCGTGTTCGGCGACCCTGAAAACCCTATAAAGGACATATTACAAAGCAAATCTGGTAATAAATATGAATTATATAGCAGAAAAATACAATAATACACATATGTATACTTTCAGGTGGTATGTACATGGGGTTCAGAGGGGTCAAAAATAAAAAATCGTTTTTGACCCGAATTTCACTATTGGTGGTCTATATTTTGAGGGGGTCCCCATTTAAGAATTCCAAAAAAATTCGAAATAACAAGCCCCCCTACTAGTGTGGGGGTTGTGTCGTAAGACGTAGGGGGATGGGGCTCTATTACTGTGGGTCTAGCAACCGGTGCACTCCTGGCACGTTTTATACCTGATGTGGAAAGTTCATCATCGTGCCTCCGTATTAGAGATGGAATCTGTAGAAAAATTCAGGTTCACAAGCCCATCCACATGTATTATATCTGGCCCTACAGGATGTGGTAAACCTGTGTTTATGCTTAAAATCATTAAAGATAAGGGGGAGGTGTTCTCAAAATTTTTGCATAAAGTAATATGGTACTCTTCGACGTACCAATCAGTGTTCAACGAGTACCAAGATGATATTTTGTTCCACAAAGGTGTATATGACGTTAATTCGTTAAAGGGAAATGAGCATACATACAGTCATTGTAATTGACGATCTCATGTTGGAAATGGATAAAACGTTTGCCGAGACATTTACAGTGTTCTCCCACCATCTTAACATAAGCGTATTCTTCATCAATCAGAATCTATTTTTCAAAAATAGATACATGCGCGATGTGTCGTGAAATACACAATATCTAGTATTATTCGCGCAACGTAGAGATGTGTCACAAATTGGAGTATTAGGCAATCAAATGTTCCCGAATCAGCGTAAGGAGTTTTTGCAAGTTTATAAAGAAGCTCCAAGTCAGCGTTACGGATATTTTGTGACCTTCACCCGTGAAACACGTTTAGGGTGCTTCTAAGAACGAATATATGCCCAAACGAGCCTGAAACAGTGTATACTCCAGAATGACAAATAGGCTAAAGAAATACCGGGAATTAATAAAAATCTATCAACGATTGCCCCGGGCATTGCAGCAGATGTTTGTTAAAAATATCGACTCCGACTTTTTAAAATGCATCTGTGAGATCTGCCTTAATGTTATAAAATATAATGTGCCAATGAAACCCTCTCAGATGGCTCGTCTACGTCGTTACAAGAGAACATAATACGTACGCTCACTCGTAAAAGTCAAACTGTGGTAAAGAAAAAGCAAATTATTGTACAAAGAGGGGGATCATTCCTCCCCATCTTATTTTCAGTTTTGGGACCGTTACTGACTAGATTAATATAATGAAGAAAGTGGTAGTGATTTCGGACGATGTGTATGCTTCACTGCAAAGTTCAAAGAGTCCAGACACGGTTCTAGAACCCCATAAAAGCTGGCTTAAAAGAATGGAAAGCGAATTGATAGCCCTATTAAATAGTGAAAAGTCACCTGATGAGAAAAGGATCTTGTACCAAGAGGCTCTGCAGAAATTTCTTCATGAGTACGGAGATTATAAGAATCCGACAGAGCTCCCCGTGGTTGTTAGGCATAGCGTGAGCAACGATGAGCATGGCGACATAGGACCTGGGGACGACGTTAGAGATGACCAATCAAAGAATAACGGAACGCAACACATCGAGCATGTATTAAAAAGCAGTCTACCACATACATTGAGAAATAAAGGCTTAAGTCTATAATCTATTGAGTGAGGACCCCATCATACAGTGGACCGATACAGGCGAGGTCATTGTTGAAGGAATAAGAGTACAGAGATCCAATATCATCGACATTGTCCATGATCTGGTGAGAAAGTGGGACAGGCCCTCACCATCAGGATGGAAACATATTAAAGCAAGACTACAACAAATAAATATCCCCAAAACATTGACAGGAAATCTAAATAGGTTAAAAGACTTGGAGCAAGTCTCGCATGTGCCACAACTGAGTACGCCATCACCCCCAACAGTAGCATCGCTGAAGAGGAGAATAAAGAGACCAAATAACAACGGCCAACCCAAACCACGTGTCTCTAAAATACGCAAATGCCTAACATATTAGGAAAACGCTATTATGACATTTCTAACCCAGCCTCCTTTGACGGTGTTAATAGACTGTACATCTTATTCATAATAGATGTATTCTCTAGATATCTTTGGCTAATTCCTCTGAAAAATAAATCGCATGAAACAGTTGCTAAAGATACCAAAACGTTGCTGTCGAAAGAAAACAGGGTTCCTGTCTATTTTTGTACGGATAAGGGAAAGAATTTATAGGCCGCGCTTTTCAGAACATGTTGACAGAGTTTAATATCAGTTACCACACTAGCAATTCTATGTATAAGGCCTCTTTAGCTGAAAGAGTTCAACGTACCATAAAGGAACGCATGCATCGCTATTTTACACATAAAAACACATACAGATATATAAACATTCTGGGATCATTGGTCTCGTCATACAACCGTTCACACCATCGCGCGATTGGCACAACACCTAACGAAGTTTTAGAAAGAGGTACGCCCCCAGAGTTTGATGTGAGAAGAGATGAAACACCGCCACCACACTCTACACGTTTCAAAATCAATGATTATATAAGGCTATCGCGTTCGGGAAATAAATTCGCGAAGGGATTTGAGCAAGGATGGACACGTGAGATTTTTTAATTTAGTACTATGATACCTAAAGGCGAGATAATGGTGTATTACGATGAAGATTTGAATGGGGAAGAAATCGCAGGAGGCTTTTACCGCGAGGAGTTGCAAAAAGTGGCATTTAATTTAGGAAAAAATGTGTTTAAAATTGAAAAAAATTTAGGCAGCAAAGGTTCAGGAAAGAGGAAAATGTACCTGGTGAAATGGCTAGGGTACCCAGAAAGCTGATACAATAATGAAGCTTAAATAATATACACCATGGCGCCTAACCACTTCTATGTCACACTACCGTCCTCTTCTCTGTCTGTACGTCTTAACAACACACTAGCCAACTTTGTAACAGAACTCCATGGGCTCATTGAAGTGGGGCGTGATTCGTATGAGGTGGGGTTATGCGAAATTCAGATATCCACCAGCTTCTTAAGTATTGATTATAAAGAACCCGTTTTTACGGTTCTTAGAGGTAGTGATGAGTGTGAAAAAGCAGGGGTAATTAGAGATGAAACCATGCGTGCCGCCCGGAGTGGTGAGGCCCTGTATTACACTACAGTAGTAACACTAGGCCCGGGTCGTTATGGTGCGGCCGAGTATGTTGTGAGAGACTTAAACGCAAGTTTAAAAAGCTCAAATCTTACGGCTGATTTAGTATACGAAATCGTAAACAAAGAAACCTCTGCACATGCCCTAACCCTAAAATCACAGGATAATAGAAATATTAAAGACAAAGGATTGTTCCAAAATATAACCGAGGGCCGTTATGGAGCAGCGTTCCAAAGAGATACCTTTCACGAGGCACAACACGACTTATCCAGCTTAATGTATCAGTTGAAAGTGGAGAAATTGGGTGAAGGCTATCCATCCCCAGACATGTGCTATATTTACAGCAATATCGTGGGGCATCAATTTGTTGGGGATACCCAGGCGCGTCCTCTGCGCATTGTATACATTCCGAACCATAGAGGGAAGAGCTTGAGCATTACATATGACAAGCCCCATTATGTGAATGTTGCGACTAAACTACTAAGAAATATCTCAGTATATACAAGGACGATTGAGGGACAATTTTCCCATTCGGTGATAGGAGTTTAACAGTGAAGCTACACTTTCGTCGCATTCAGTTGTAATGACCCGAAGGCACTTTCACAGTCTATCGAGAGGTGATATATCAGCGTGAGAGTGGGCTTAGATCCATTTTTTCAACCATACTACGCACGGCTGTCCCATTGCTGAAGAGGGGCGCCAGATAACTCGGGAGGAAAGCGTTACAATCAGGTTTTAACGCAGTAGAAAACAGCGATGATAGTTATTCTGCATACCCTGAAACCAACTTTCTACACTCCATATTCAGTCAGTGTGGGGTGTATTTAAATCAGTTTAACATCTCAGTAGGAACGGGTTATTATCACCTACGAGCCTATCTGGAAAATGTCCTCAACTTTTCAAAAGAAGCGAAGGATACCTTTTTAACTGTCGAGAACTATTATCAGACTAAAGACGAAAGTAGTATAAAGCATAAATTTAAAAATTCTAAAAAAGAAGATATACGAGTGTTTTGGACGTCTGCATACAGACTTCACGTTCCAGGAGAAACTGCTTATGAATGGAGTGGATATGAGGTTAAAACTCAACCGCACGAATCCTGAGATCTGCATAAATCTGGGGCTTGATGAAGAAGAGGGCGCAAAACCCGCTGTCATTCACGTTATGGAAACATATCTTCGCGTACGGCGAGTGAAATTAAGTTCGCCGAAATAAGTAGAAATTGAAAAAAACTTAATTCACGCAACAGTTAAATACCCAAGTAACAGAGTACAGATGAAACTATACACGGTGCCCGCAGGGTTGGCCTCGAAGCAGCTAGAAAACGTGACCCTGGGAGTTCTACCTAAAAGGTTATTAATTGGAATGCAGGATCACGCTTCGACGAATGAAAAATATAAAAAGAAAGCCTTTAAATTCGAGAATTTTGGCCTTAAAAATATAACTCTATAAGTCAATGGCGTTGCGTTGGGTGGGACTATGGATACGGACTACTCATCAGACGCTATGTTCCCGCTTTGCGCGAGAGCTTATAGTAATCTGGCCCATATTGCTGGTGGCTGTGATGAGCTTGGGATTGGCGTAACGCAGAAAGAATTTGTCGATCAATTTAACCTTTACCCGTTTGATATCACCCCCGACTTATCTGCTAGTGGAAATACACACTTAAGTCCACAACAAAATGGGAACATCTCAGTCAGATTGGAATTCGCCAACCCGATAGATGCACCCATTAGTGTACCAGTATACCTCGAGTCACAAGCCCTAATTGAGGTCGACCGCTTCCGGAACCTAGTCACAGACTTTTAAAATGGACGCGAATACACTCCAGAGAGTAATGAAAAGTGACCGAATCACACGCTCCAAATTTATCGGTGCGTTTGCGAAGAATGAAACATTGAAATTACCAACTACGAGAAACTGCGGGGAGATTATCGTCAATACGGACGTTGTTGGGAGCGAGGGGATACATTGGTTTGCAATATACTTTAAAAATAGGGAAAGAATGTATTATTTTAATTCACTGGGGATTCATCCCTGGAGTAACCCTGTTATTGTAAAATTTCTCGAGCAGTTGCATGTCCCTGAAATTGTCTGGAATCCCAACCGATTACAAGGATATTTTAATAATATTTGCGGGATGTATTGTCTTTCATTTCTCCTGCACGTGGGAAAGGATTTATAATTTTTTAAAAATTATTCGATTTGTGCGCCACTGATATGAATGATGAATTGTTATGCAGAGAGATAAAAAGCCGTTTTCCGTTTGTGCGCACTCGATGTATTGTGTAAAGTTTTACGCGTGTATATATAATTGTAACTATATTGTGTAAAATGGCCCCAATAATGTTAGTCTTATTTAATTGATGTTAGTTCTGTAAGCTGAATTGTACTAAAACCTTATTTCTACCATTTAATAAATTGATGAAAATACAATGTCTTGTTCTTAACCAAAAAAACTTAAATTAGTTGCTCGATGACCTGGCATTCGCTGGTCCGGATGTGAGCCATTACCTCGACCTCCGTGTTCATGTCAGTGGATCGAATGTCCAGTAAAACCTCCAAATCGCCGTCGACCATTTGCTTTTCTTAAAAGCTGTCACGAAAAGTAGCTAAAACACGATCGAGCTCCGCATCGGGCCTTTAAGGAGAAATTAACTTGATTAGTTCATGCATTTTCTGAATCTTTTTAAATTAAAATCCAATTTTTTCATAAATCGAATTGTATTCAGAAAGCCTAGCGCAGTACTAATACAAACTAATCTATAATTGAGGATACCCAATATTTTAATGAAACATTTACAAGAAAATGTGATGAGTAGAAAATGTACGAGTATTATTATAACCACACCAAATATATATATATGTCGAAATAACCACGAAGGAGGCACAGAATGCATGATGATTAAAAACCTATTGTTTTTCACCAAAATACACACAGAGGAACATATATATATATGTATATATATATATATATATATGAAAGAGAGAGAGAGAGCTGCAAGGCGTTAAAAATACACTGATTTACAGCGCCGGAAATACTTTTATCTTAACTGTGCATACTACGCAATGCCTACCATCAGAAGGTACCGAGCCCAGGCCCGTTAGAATTCTTTAAAGTTTTAGTAATTCTAAAACCCTACCTGTAGAACTTTCTATAAATTTATTAAACGTAAATATTTGATAAACAAGACTCACTCTCTAAATACTTAATAGAATACATTAATTACAGAAACCCTAGCATAGTATCCCGTAGTAAACATGCATTTATATGTCAGGATACGGCGATGTATATATTGGGGGTAGAATTACAATAAGATAAAATGCCGATTAGGGCGTCCGGATCAAATAATAAACAGCAAAAAGGTGTCCTAACCGGGTTGTTAACATATCCTTCCATATATATATATATTATATATATATATATATATATTATAATGAAGAAAAGTTACAATAAGATAAAATGCCGATTGGACAACCGGATCAAATAATAAACACGAAGCAAGTATCCTAACTGGGCTCAAAAGGAAGACTAGCTGGATGTGCTACGCATCATCTGCCAGCACCGGGTAACGAACCCGGGACCGGGTTAACATATATTTCCATAAACATATATATATACGTATATATATATATATATATATATATATATATATATCGTAAAGAACGAAGCTTGTATAGGAGAACATTCCGCGCAAGATGAGAAGAGAGAACGAACAAATGAAAAAATGAGGTAACCACCCGGGAATCGAACCCTGGAACTTCCGATTGCCGGTCAGATATGATAACCACTACACCATGGTCCTCAGTCGATCAGAAGTCGTAATTCCTCTAACATGCGCGTATGTAGAGGAATTACGACTTCTGATCGACTGAGGACCATGGTGTAGTGGTTATCATATCTGACCGGCAATCGGAAGTTCCCGGGTTCGATTCCTGGGTGGTTACCTCATTTTTCATTTGTTCGTTCTCTCTTCTCTTGCGCGGGATGTTCTCCTATACAAGCGTCGTTCTTTTCGTTATTTATACTGCGTGTTCTTTGCAGTTGAAATATATATGTATATATATATATATATATATGAAGAGTTACAATAAGATAAAATGCCGACTAGGGCGTCCGGATCAAATAATAAACAGAAAGCAACTAGCATAACTGGGCTCAAAAGGAAAATTAGCTGGATGTGCTACGCATCATCTGCCAGCACCGGGTAACGAACCCCTGGGCAGATATCCTTTTACTTCGTTTATTATGGCTTTTTATAAATTAACAACACTTCCAGGGGTTCAGCACTGAATGACACATATATATAGCCCGAATCACAAATTAAATTATTAAGTAATTACTTATATCTCGAGGGTAGAGTCTTCTGCTGGTTCAAACGGAGGATCACTGCAGATATCATTAACATTTTGTGTAGAGAGAAGATAATTCCGGTCAGCCGCAGCGAAAAGGTGGAGCGTAGCCCCTGCATAGAAATCCCCGTCTTCAAACAATTGCGGGTAGCTGTAAAGTTCTTGTGAACGACTCATGACGGAGGGAATGTGTTTGTTTATTCACTGGTGAAAATAACTGCTGTGAGTTCAAGCTGAAAATGTTACCTTTTATATACGTGGCCCCGATTGACCCCACCCCAATATTCGATTCGCGAGTTTCCTGTGTGAAAACGAGTCTTTCCGCCAACCAGAGATCTTGGACTCGTTCTCATGCCACACCCATTGGGGTTGTGATTGGACGAGCCGCGAATTCTGGGGGCGTGTCAAATATAACTTATACACACACCATAGATTTCTTTCAGAAATTAAACAAGACCGTAAGAGAGAGAGAGAGAGAGAGAGAGAGAGAGAGAGAGAGAGAGAGAGAGAGAGAGATAAGTTTTGTTTGGAAAATAAAATTTGTTTTTCTGAGGTGTCAAGAAAACTGATGTATATCGAAGTGTATTTAAGACAAAAATAACAGATGTCAGGTGTTTTTCGAAATTTACCTGTCATCTCCATGCAGGTGGGTTTTGCGAAAATATTCGCGTTTGACACTCAATTTTGAACCTTATACCCTTAAACAATAGAGACTGAACAGGTGAAATGAATGTATTCGTTTAACCATACGATGAAAAAGGACTTAGTAGAGCTTCATATTCGTATACTCATGTTTTCAACTTGGTTGAGCACTCTATATATATATATATATATATATATTATATATATATATATATATCGAAGCATTTCATAATTCTTTATTACTGGATAGGAGACCCCACTCTTCTACGTTTTTAAATGTGTTTGTGACAATACGCTGTATTAGAAATCGAATCCTCAAGGCATATGTTTAATTCGAGAATTGCACTGAAGAAAATTTACTTTAAGCCGTGAATAGTAAGATTTAATATGTTCCAAAAGCTGGTTTAAAATTACATTAAATATAATGAAATAATGTTGAAGAGAGAAATTATTTAAAGTAAATCATATTAAATCCATTTATTGAATTGTAGAATGTGTAATTAAATGAGTTATACCATAAATTCCATTTTTTATAAATACACGTAGAAAACGATATTTATTGGGCATACCCAACTAAAACTTAAAATCTAGTTATATTAATATTTTTTATACCAAAGTTTAAGATACTTTGAAGAGTCTATACCTTTTAAAATAATTTTGCATCATTATTTCTGGATATCTTCAACAGTAAGATTTAATATGATCGTGAATGCCGGTTTTAAATTATATTAAAAATAATGCAGCAATGTTGCGGCATGGCTGCAAGTAAAAGAGGAAAAATGAATAAGTTACCCCTAATTTAATATCTATTTTGTTTTAAAAATCATATTAATCCTTTTTATGTTATAGTTAAGGATAAAATTGTGTATTATGGCGAAAATTTGTTTTTGTATTAAACTTAGTTTATCTTATTCTCTTTTTTGTTTAAAAGATCCCTCTCCAAATGTCAAATTGGCCTCGTGGTATTATACCATGAGAAGCTCAATAGAAAAAATATTGGCGTTGCTTTTTTTTATACCTGGTCGGTCTACCCCTTGGCCCCATAAACGTATTTGTTTATGTTTAATAGCTCTGTCTATTGGGTCGTATTTAGAGACCTTATCGGTCTACCAGGAGCTGGTAAGTAAAGTGGTGGTTGTGGTGGTGGTTGTGTAATACTGCTTCACCACCAATCGTCTAAGTTTCGACGCTTGATTGTAGCCCTCATATCGGTTACGTGGTGTTGATGGGATGAGTTCCTAAAAGTCTATACTTAGACGATTGGTTATAGCCCTCATCTCACCATGTGCTGTTGATGGGATGAGCTTCTAAAAGTCTATACTTAGACGATTGGTGGTGATGTGGTGGTTTTTTGTTTGGTGGTTGTACTCGTATATATTTTGCTATTGGGGCTTTGTATGCATCTGTTTATATATATATATGTGTGTGTGTGTGTGATAATTGGGGCCCTGTGGGCGTATAGTCTGGGAGTGTATGTGCGTTTGTGTGCACTTTTAATTCGTTCGAAGGTTATTAATATATACAGGCCATTTATGCCTTCTAAGCCAACTGGCGGATTTTGAGTTCTAAGTCAAGTGTTGCTACCTTCAGCTGTCATTAAGCTTCTGCCTCTCGCAGAAGCTGGATGGTCTCTTCCTCTCTCTCGTCCTCTCTCTCTTAGGTTAGGTATACCCCTTTGGGGGGTGAGGCCGTCCCATCTTCTCCCAAAAGAGGTTAGGTGGACTCCCCCAGCTTGCTGGGGAGCTTCCCCTGTTTTTTGGCACCCTGTGGGTTGGCACTGGGGAAAGGGGATTGGCACTGGCACTCATATGATCAACATTACAATTGCATATGCACTCTACCATTTTTCAGCCATACTACTAGGGTCTTGGGAAGTGAATCAGTTGTTATATGCGGATGATACGGCTCTTGTGGCGGGCTCGAGAGAAAAGCTACAGAGTTCTGGAGGGTGTATGAAAGAAGGAAGCTGAGAATAAATGTGAATAAGAGTAAGATTGTGTGGTGCTGTAAAAGGGACGTTCGTGAGCGACTGAGTGTAAGTTTGTATGGTGAGGAAATGGAAGAAGTGGCATGTTTCAGGTACTTAGGGGTGGATGTGGCGAGGAATGGGACTATGGAGGCGGAGGTGAGTCAGAGGGTGGAAGAAGGGGCAAAGGTACTGGGTGCCCTAAGAAGTGTTTGGAAAGAGAGATCAGTGTCTATGGGTGCGAAGATGGGTATTATGAAGGTGTAGTAGTGCCAACTATATATATATATATAGATATATATATATATATATATATATATATATATTATATATATCTATATATATATATATATATATATAACACATTCATGAAATTATAAAAATACAGAATAACAGCAAATAAATGTTCATTTTTAGTAATTCTCCCTCTCCCATTTTTGGGGTTCGTTGGTCAAGCAAAGTTTTGCACCCCTCAGGGGTTTATGGTCCTGAAATAATGCCATTTTTACAAAAACTTTGGCAAATGATTTCATACGTATAACAAAAAATAATGGCAGGGCCTACAGCGCTCTCTCTCTCTCTCCCTCGGGACCGGAGGGCTGTCACACCCCAAGTGTAGTAAACTTTATACTTGGGGTGTGACAGCCCTCCGGTCCCGAGTCGTGGGATTCTAGAGAAATTGGCTGCCAATTCCTTTAGGTTCTCTCTCTTTTGGGAGGGCGGGTGAAGTCTGTTGTACAAACCTGCCCGTGGGTTACTAGGACCCCTTCCCATCCCACTCTGTCCTTTTAGCTTAGGTTAGGGATGTTCTCCTCTGACTGCAGAAAAAAAGAAAAACTTTTAGTATTGTCTTTTTCTCTACTGTTACGATTAGGACGCTACTGCTATCTCATGCGTGGGAAGAGAGGCTTGGAACCTCTATAAATAACACCATTTAACTTCAGTTTTAGGTAAATATTTAGAGGGGATAATAGCGAGTAGGATTGTTGACCATTTGGATTCTTACAAGCTACTTGGGGACTCCAACATGGGTTTAGATGGCATAGGTCGTGTCTCACCATCATGCTCGAGTTTTTCTACGTCATGTTGAGTGAGTATGATAAGAGTAGGGCGATTGATTAGAAGGCCTTTGATAAGGTACCTCACCGCCGGCTAATGGCCGAAGTGCGCGCGCTGGGTATTGGTGGGGAAGTAGGTAGGTGGATTGGAAACTGGCGAAAAATGCCACAAAGTTAATCCCTTTCGTTAGGCATATGGGCTACAATCGACGCTTACGTGACGCGGGTTCAAAGATGTCGATTTTAGAAGCATGTTTAGTTCAAATGATAACCCAACTCGCAACAATGGTTAGAAGTTGGATTTGAAAACGATTTAGGACTAGTATATGTGGGAATTACTTTAACACGTTGATAGTTTAAGATTAAAACATAAGAAAACTCTGCAGGAGTTCGCTTGCACGGTGTCTCTGTGAGCAAGGTAAATATAGAGCTGTTTATATACTTTTCTATCCAGTTTTCTACTACTGCTAGCATAGTTGAAAGACAAAATTTTCCCTGGCACCCGTTGCCATTGGTACCTCCTCGGTATGGGCCGCAAGGCCTTTTGAGGTACTTCTTTTCCTTGTAACTCCTTGTAACTCTCTCTCTCTCTCTCTCTCTCTCTCTCTCTCTCTCTCTCTGATATATATATATATATATATATATATATATATATATATATACAGAGTGTCCCAAAACCATGTATACATTTTTTAAAAACTTATAACAGGCGAACCCACTAACGGATTCAGATGATTTTTATTTCTTTTTATAGGTAAAATATACAACATCGAAATAATAGATAGTTTAATTTGTTTTAAACACGTAAGTGTTCGAAATGTCGACCATTGACATCAATGCACCACTGCGCTCTTTGATTCACTGATTGGCAGACTTCAACAAAAATGTTTGTAGGGCCATTTCTATACGCTTCTTCAACTGTGCTCTTTAGTTGTTCAAGTGATGTAGGTCTTCTACTGTATACTTCATTTTTCAAATGACCCCATAAAAAAAAGTCAAGTGGGTTCAAATCTGGTGAACGTGGTGGATACTCGATACTACCTCGTCGTCCGATCCACCGATAATGAAATTTTCATCAAGGTAGTTCCTGACATCCTGACGGTAATGAGGAGGTGCTCCATCTTGTTGAAAGTAAATGTCCTCATCTTCGTATAACTGTCGAATTGCAGGAAAACCTTTTCCCCGAAGCATGTTGAGGTAGCTGTGACCGGTAACTGTACCATCGAAAAAGAATGGACCAACCAAACCTTTGGAAGAAAAACCACACCAGACAGTTATACCCGGTAAATTTACATGTCGTTCCACATAAATGTGTGGATTTTCTTGTGACCAGTATGTGCAATTATGACGATTAATTATACCATTCAACTTAAATGTAGCCTCATCAGACCACACAATTTTGTCCGCAAATTGGCCATCTTCTGTGGTTTTTACTCGAAACCATTCGCAAAACTGGATTCTGCGATCCGGATCATCCTCATTCAAGGCATGTAATAATCTCGGGATGTAAGAGTTCCATTTAGCATTCTTCAGAATTCTGTGGACACTTGTCTTACTTTTCCCTGTTTCACGAGCACATTGTCTCACAGATTTTCTTGGTGATCGGTTGAATACCTGTAGCACTTCATCAGAAGTGTTAGCATCTGTTGATGTCTTTGGACGCCCAGTCGCTTGCTTGTACACATCATGCACAGTACCGTATACTTCAAATTTCTCACAGATACGTGAAATGGTAAGTCGAGTTGGAGGATTAGTTCCAAAATTGTCTCTCCACTGTTGTTGAACCTTTGATATCTTCTCAACTTTAAAATACGACTTTAGTATCCATTTTCGTTGCTCAAATGATAAGCGCACACTTCCATTTTCCATGTTTACTGTAGGCAGGCAAGGCTATTATTAATTTCGATTTTGTATCTCCTTAGGCTAGGCAAGGCTGTTAACAATTTCGCTGTTGTATCTCCTTAGGCTATAGGCTATAAAAAGAAATAAAAATCATCTGAATCTGTTAGTGGGTTCGCCTGTTATAAGTTTTTTAAAAATGTATACATGGTTTTGGGACACTCTGTATATATATATATATAAAGAAAGAAGAATAGTATAAACGAGGATAAATTACATATATCCGTATAAGAAGAAGAGTTTGCTTTAGAAATGTTTACCTCTTCAGATGAAGTCAGAACGTGACAAATAATGCTTATATTGTTCCTTTAAAACCGAACCATATTATAGACTTCCGAAGCGAATAAGGAAAGTACTGGAATGAGGTCCTACTTTATGTAAAGTGCTTTCCTGACACGCACCAATTTATACGTTGAGCATCGCGTGTTTACGCTGCTCTTAATGTCTGTTTAACAATTGCCAATTAAAAGTTCCAATATATTTATTCTCGGCTTTTCTGTTTAAACGGGAGAACGGATGTTTGCCCCGAGATAATGCGCACCATTTAGTCACTGATTAATTTCTTCCATTAAAGATACAAATGTTTCAATAAAAAATTAAATAACAACTGAAAGCACTACATATATATATATATATATATATATATATATATATATATATATATATATATATATATATATATATATACACACACACAGTGGTGTAGTGCTGTGGGAACGGCTTCCCTTACTTTTTTTGGTAGACGGAACGGCGTTCCCTCACTATTTCAAATAAATCCGAACTTACAAATCTCTAACGTCATGAAATTTTAATTCCCACCCCTAGAAGAAATATGAGAAAGAATCATTAACTGCTTCATTTCTTTTCGCTTCGACTGAGGCAATGCCAGCCTATAAAGATTTGGTGAAACAGTCACCACGGCGTACCAGTTGTTAACTTTTTTTTAGTTAATCACTCCAGTTGTTAGCTATTTTTATTGATTGTACTGGATGTCGTATATCTAATGACACTGGAAATACTGCATCTTCAACCTTGGAATATATCCTAATATCCAGTGCATATGACCTCAAAATATCCCTGAAATTAGTCAGATTTCAAAAGATTTCCTCGGGGGTTTACAGTGCCCCCGGACCCCCAGCTTATGGGCTCGCCGCGCTCGCCATTGTCCCCCCCGCATCTGAGTAACACTTTCAAAATGCGTTCCCTCACTTCTTTATTTAGCACTACACCACTGTATATATATATATATATATAATTATATATATATATATATATATATATATATATTAGCAGACGATCTAAAAGAAAAATCTGAAACATTGAGAGCCCACTATGAATCGGTCTTCAGTACCCCAAAAACCAAAAAGTGAGAAAGCGATGCCTGACATGGATGCATTCTTCGAAGAGAAATTGCAAGGAAAATGTATAACAGACTTTGATTTTACCCCAGAAGATGGAGCGAGAGCTATAGGACAAATGAAATCACCTTCAGCTGCAGGTAAGGACAAATGGAACGCACTATTGATTAAAAACTGTAAAAATGAAATAGCTACACCCAGGGCCGGATTTTCCAATAGGCAACATAGGCCATTGGCCTAGGGCCCACCAGTAACTGGGGGCCCACTGGGGACCTCCTACAATCCCTTGACACAAACAGTATCATTGACAAATTTGCCATAGAAAAAAAGCAGGAAAAAGTCATTTTGAACTTCACATAGTTGTGCTTGCAAAATTTATTATGCTTCAGTTTCATTGTATTTTTCCATTATTCCTATGTGTAAGATGTACATGATATGGAACTTGATTACTTTGATGTACTTGATATGGAACTAATTTGATTAAAAATTATTAATGTGTAATGTATTACATTATGTTGTAATTCTTATTGCAAAATTTATTATGCTTCAATTTGACTGTATTTTTTTCCATTATTCCTTTGTGTAAGAATAAGTTGTACATGATATAAAACTAATTTGAATAAAATTATTGATGTGTTACATTATGTTGTAATTCTTTTTTTTTTACATTACAATATTACGATATATATATATATATATAATTTTTTTTTTGGGGGGGGGCACTGATAAGGTTTGGCCTAGGGCCCACAAGCAAGTAAATCCGGCCCTGGCTACACCCTTATACTGGATATGGAGAAGATTCCTAGACACTGGGGAAATACCGAGCATCTTGAAAAGAGCGAACATTGTCCTTATACAGTATATAAAGGAGGGGATAGATCTCAAGCAAAGAACTATAGACCAGTGTCATTGACGTCCCACCTCACCAAAATATTTCAAAGAATAGTTAGAGAGAAAATCTATGACTCCTTGGAGACACTGGAAAGATTCAACGAAAATCAGCACGGATTCCGATCAGGAAGATCATGCCTATCACAACTTATAGAGCACTATTACAATATCCTAGATGCACTTGAAGGCAATAAAAACTATGATGTCATATACACGGATTTTGCCAAAGTTTTCGACAAATGCGATCATGGTATAATAGCACTAAAATAAAACATGGGAATAACAGGCAAAGTGGGAAAATGGATCTACAACTTCCTCAGAGAACGTATACAGGTCGTCAAAATTCAAGGTGTATCATCATCAGAATCAGAAGTACGCAGCTCAGTACCACAAGGTACAGTACTGGCCCCACTCCTGTTCATTATCATGCTAACAGACACAGACAGGAACTTAAACAGACTACATATCATGCTCCAGATAGACAGGAAATTCAGAGAAGCACGAAAGTGGTCGACTTGGGGGTAATAATGACCGATAATGCCAAATTCCAGACACAAAATCAGATAACGATAAACAAAGCAAGAAGAGTAGCGGAACAGGTACTAAGAACGTTCAAAAGAAGGGCCAAGACAGTAATGATTCCTGAGAACACTGATCATACCAAAACTTGAATACTGCTCAGTTTTGATGTCCCCATATAAAAAGGAATAAATTAGTAAACTAGAAGAAACGCAGAGACATTTCACAGCCAAGATTGATGGCTGCAAAGAACTCAACTACTGGGAAAGACTACGTAAACTAAATCTGTACTCTCTGGAAAGAAGAGAGAGGTACACCATAATCTACATATGGAAAATGATCGAAAAACTGCTAAACCCAATTACCATCCAAACAACGCTAGAAAATAGGAAAGGCAGAATGTGTAGTGTTCCCAAATTAAAGGCCCGACAAGGGACCTCCTCAATTCTGAAGGAAAATAGCTTGGTTATCAGGGGGCCAAAACTTTTTAACCAGCTTCCAAAAGACCTCAGAAACGTTACAGGGGTCAAAGTTGAAGTCTTCAAGAAAAGACTAGATGCCTGGCTCAGGACGGTACCAGATGAGCCGGGTGTACCTGGCTATGTGCGGTGGAGAGCACAAATAGCAACTCGCTCCTCCACCAAGCCAAGCCTAGAGGCGGTGCCACCAGCTTGACCTTCGTGTGAAGCGAGACCAACACACGGAATCTAAACGAGGTTAACGAGGAGGATATTAGGGCGGAGTGAAAAATAACTTTTTTCAGAATTCATTTTTGTAGGGACACCCAAAGGTTAGTCTGTGGTACCAATAAGAAATCTGTATAATATTAGCTACCTGCGACATAAACTTCACCGGCCCCAAGGATGTCAAAGATTTTGCCTTTCAGGTGACCCAAAAAATTAAGGAAAAATTCAAAGATTAAAGCGTATCTTCCGTTGTGTTTACACTAGGAAGATCATTTTTGTTTCATTTGATTTGTCTGTTTATGTTCTTTAATTTTACTCATATACACTTTTTTCTCATTCCTCAGAGAAATTTAGAAAATTTGGTATTTCATGAAAAATACTAACAAAAAATAGGAGTTTTTATTGCTTTCATTGATTGGTTGATGTTTAGCGTCATTCAGTGATTCGGTTTTCTTTTAGAAGCTCATAAAATAGCTGCATGGCTTTAAATATATTGGTTTATTGGAGCAGCTCTCCGCTAATTTAAGCTAGATACGAGCCATGCATATCTCGGCTTAATTAAATTACCTAGAACTCACCACGTGGAGGTGCTGCTCTTTGAATTCCACCCTAACCCACCCACCATAATACAGGGTGTACATAAAGTCAGGATCTATTTTTGTGAAATAATTATTTTTTTTCTATTTTTCTTTTCAGAAGCCCTTAGAATGAATACAGAAGAGCGTGTGGCAATAGTAATTTGGCGAATCGAGGGGAAAAAATACAATGACATCAGAGAGAAGTTTAGAAGGAGATTTCATAAGCCGGGGCCAATAGACAAGACAATACGAAAATTGGTGAACAAATTTAAACGAACGGGATCTGTAAATGATGAAGCAAGATCAGGACGACCGTGTATGTCAGATCTTACCGTGAATGCAGTACGCGCAATTATCACTGAGGAGCCACGTACGTCCGTTCGTGCTGCATCACACAGACTCGGCCTCCCGACGTCATCTGTGCACAAAATTCTGAAAGTTAATTTGCAGAAGAAAAGCTATCATTTGCAGGTTTACATGATTTACATGAGGAAGATTTCCCTCGACGAAGTGCGTGTGTGCTGATCTCGTAGAACAAATCTGGAGTGATAATTTAATGGACAACATTCTCTTTAGTGATGAAGCCACTTTCCATACGTGTGGAAAAGTAAATCGCCATAACTGTCGAATTTGGGCAGATGAAAGACCGAATGATTTCGTCCAAAATTGGGAAAGAGACTCACCTAAAGTTAATGTCTGGATGGGTTTAACAAAATCTAAGGTTTATGGTCCTTTTTCTTTGCTGAAGCTACAGTTACGGGGCTTATTTATCTGGACATGTTGCAGCAATTCCTTGAACCTCAGCTGATTGGGGATAGGATTGTTAGTACCGTCGTCTACCAACATGATGGTGCTCCTTGTCACTATGCCAAAATTGTTCAGGATTATCTAAATGGACGTTTTCCAAATCGCTGGATCGGACGCGGAAGCAACCAAAGACCTTGGCCAACGAGATCACCAGATTTAACCCCTTTAGATTTCTTTGCATGGGGCTTTATCAAATCGCACGTCTATCAGACGAAGATTACGAGTCTTGAAAACTTACGTACACGTATACGAACTGCTGCAGATAAAATAACCCCGCAAATGCTCCAGAATGTGTTTAGAAATGCTGCGGAACGATTTGAGCTGTGCAGGGACACTGATGGGCGTCACGTCGAATCCTACTCTTAATTATTTAATAAATGTTACCACTTTATCATGTTATGATTGAATTCCATATAATTTCCAAGTGCTTCACAAAAATAGATCCTGACTTTATGTACACCCTGTAATTTAGAAAGCTTCTTATTCAGTTTTGTAGTCTCTCTTGGTTTCAAATGATTTCATTATTGCTTGAAATGCAATTTTGGTCTTCACGTAACCATCTCTTCTCTCACTTCCATAAACTGCTCTTGCCGCTTCTGTTACAAGTTTGATACTCCTTTCTACTGCTTGTGTATGACAAGGGAATTGAAAGTTTTAATTTTTCTTCGCAGTGTTCTCAGCCAATCATGTCAACTCCTCTTTGGTCAAGTGTTTTGTCAATGGTAGCTCAAGCCTGATGAGACTATCTGTCCAAAATATAATATCAGTGTAGTCAAGTGCATGGAAATTTAGTTTCGGTACACTGAACTCGCGAATGCTTTTCATTTTTTAAGCTTGAGATCTTGCTACTTCGATCCTTCGTATTGCCAATTTTCGAATGTTTGGCCGGTTATCAGTAATCATTGCAAGAAGAAGGTTCTCTTGATGCGCAAAGTAGGCGTTACGAATGATAACTTTATCAACAATATCTCTAAGCTCCTTTGTTAGGTATCTTGAATAAGCTACCATCTGCCACAGGTAACGAGGTCCATCGTAGCGCGAAGGTTTTGTTTTGATCGTGAACCACATTGGAGCATAAACTTTGACCAGCACATTTAAGCTATCCATCAGATTTTCACATCCCATGTAGAAACGCAGGATGCGGTTAGCAGTAGTCAGCCATCTGGATTGGACCATTGGCCCGGTTTGAAGATTTGCTAAGTCATTGCTGCAACACCCAGAAGTAATAGCCTGAGAAGCTTCATAGAGGTACAATTAATCTGTACTTAGATCATCAGAATTAGTAATTGGAAGCGGATTTCCTTCCACGGCTTCATACTTAACTATTAGTTGATCGACAGATTTTAATTATTTTCCAATTCGTCCTGACATTTCTCGTGGACCATGGAAGGGCCCATCGAGGTGTTTTAACAAATGTCTCAATGGTAACTCATTAAAATGAAAGAAACAAATAAACCAGTGAAAGGGTTTAAGTTCTGCTCCAAATTTTTAATATGCCTCCTTTTATTCCAGTATTGACTGCAGTGCACAGCCAATGGCAACAATATTTCTAGCACTGATATTTTTGCATCCCAAAAACTCCAAAATGCCTTTATAAATGCTTTTTGCTGTGCTCAATTCTGGAGATATGTGGCTTAAGTAAGATGAGCCTGGTTCTTTCAAAAGGACAATATGCTCTTCCATAGTAATCCTAGAATGATGCTTATTTCCTTTCATTATCATAACGTTTGTTCGATCTTTTCTTCCATCAAAGTAGAGGCCCATAACATGACCCCTTGAGCTGAAAGTTGAGGTATCTTCAGAGAGAGCTTTTCTAATCTTGCTCCTTTCTCGTTTTATCTTGCTTCTGTTGATCACTGAAGAAGTATATTCACTACTAATTAATTTTAAATCTTGAAAAACAGCAGATGCAAGAGCTGCCCCAGCACGGTTAGATATTCCTCTTCGATCGCATTCTTTACCCACTGTTGGCAACTGCATTCTCATTTGTGAAGGTCCGGGATTAATTAACGGCTTTGTCGTGGTTTAAAAAGATCACTGCTCTCGTCCGTTTCGCTGGAACTTGACGAAACAGTTGCAGTAGTATCAAATTCTTTCATTCCTTTCGAGATCCGTGCTGTATATTCCTCATACTTTTGTGTAGCCTTTTTCTTTTTTTCCATCTTTTTGGTGACCACTTTATCTATGGATCCAATCATCATTTTTCGAGACGTTCGTTGGTCATTAAGGAAATCCCTTTCCAGAACAGGAAGTGTTCACATTTACAAGAAGCTATATCAAAGAGCTTCACTGAGTCAAGTTTAAATTTGTGAAGCAATGATTGATAGTCTTTCCGCCCTTTGGATTGTTTCAAGACATTTTGATATTTTTCGTACAAACCTTGGATGCGCTCTGTTATGATCTTATGATGGCTAATTGGAATAGAAGCACGATCCCATACAGTCTTTACTTTTTGGGCAACGACTGTAGTAACATCATAAATTTTTGGATTAGCTTCTCCTGACTTAATTCTTTCCTGTCTAACGAAGGCAAATAAATCAGTGAGAGATCCTTTGGTGGTCCAAAGATTGGATTCAGCTGTTGAGTATTCCTTGGCTTCCTTTTTGCTGATTCATTCGCGGCCATGGAAGCTATGCCTAATTTTGCTTTGTGCGTCGGAATAGAATTAGACGATATTAATGTCTGTAAATGTTTTTAGCGAATCAGATTCAACATAAAAATTTATCAAAGCAATCAAATAATCTGAAAAAGATATATAAATTATAATATAATATAATATAATATCAAACCCTAAATAAATAATTATGAAATAATTTAAATCTGTGAAAATCTAAACAAATGGAAACATTAAAATGGTGCTAAAACATCTATTAAAATTGAGAAACTCAACGAAAGATAAAAATTCCTATTTTTTGTTAGTATTTTTCATGAAATACCAAATTTTTCAAATTGCTGTGAGAAATGGGAGGAAAGTGTATAAGGAAAACGTTAAAGAGTATAAATAGACAAATTAAATTAAACAAAAATGATCTTCCTAGCATAAACACAAAGGAAGATACGCTTAAATCTTTGAATTTTTCCTTAATTTTTTGGGGGACCTGAAAGGCAAAATCTTTGACCTCCTTGGGGCCGGTGAAGTTGATGTCGCAAGTAGCTAATATTTTACAGATTTCTTATTGGTACCACAGACCAACTTTTGGGTGCCCCTAGAAAATTTAATTCTAGAAAACGTTTTTTCACTCCACCCTAATATATATGCGCCTTGGTGGTATAGTGGTTAGCGTCGCTGACTACGAATCCATCGGGCCCGGTATCGAGACCCGGTGACGGCAGCCTGCGCACAGCAAATCCCAGCTTTTCATCTTTCCACACGATAAAGAAATTGGTTGGTAAATAAATAGGTAGCCTAGTGGTTAAGACGCTGAGTTGCTGGTGGGACGTGGTTTGGATCCCACGTTAAACTGTAGGACGAAGGTGGAATGACGAGTTCGACCTTCGTCAAAATTAACAATTCCGTCGAAAGCAAAACCAACGTTAACCAAGGCTATATGGTTATACAGTAACACGCTTCAAGCATTGCTGCAGCGACTTATACAAGAAGACACCTGTAGGCATTCATTCGTTCTCACGCCAACATAAGATTTTCCCCTCGATCGCCTCTCTGCTTCAAACTCAGCGCATCTTTGTTTATCGTCGACCAGAGAAAGAAAACACACATCAAGCGTTTCCATGCCAACGATGTCACATCATACCCTCGAGGTATCCAGCTCAAGCTACCTTCAGCAGTCACACATTCTTCGTTAACCTTCAAATTAACCGTTGCGCATCCTCGTAATTCATCTAATAAGCTACAGCACAATTCTAATTCAGTCAATCATTCAATTCAAATCTCATTTATTCTCTAAGTTTCCATTCGCTTAATTGTTAACTTTTTATTGTGACTTTTATCATTTGTTGTTGTTTATTAAAGAAAGAAAACTCACTCTATTAATATTTTTAATTAGTCACATTTATTATTTCATCAAAAGATCAAAATGATGATCCGTAAACAGTCTTTAATTAATCTAATTGCATCATTATGGGGCCTACAGTAATAGGCCATTATTTATATATATATGTATGGGTCTAGTTTCTTGTTTATCCCTCTCATTATCTAGTTTTTGCAGCTATATATATATATATATATATATATATATATATATATATATATATATATATATACAGGGGTAATTGTACAACAATAACGATAATATATCTAATCATTTATAGGGACAAATAAATAGCATTTTCCTAGCAAATAGCAAATTTCCATGTATTTTCATTAACATTTATGGAGTTAGAAATTTATACAGACAATGAAAATTATACAGCACTGTACTTGGCTAATTCCGATTTGCCTTTTGTTGGCACTTGTTTCATATGTTTCTTTGCATTGCAACTTGTAAGAGGAATTGTTGCTGCTCTTTATTCCTCACAGAATTGTTCAGTCTCTTTGCAAGAGCAACTGCTCGTTCAGCTGCGTCATTCACAACTCCTAGAGCGTTTATTGTTGTCTCGAGTTGCTTGTATTCTTCGTCTTTCTCGCCTTTCTCTCTTTTATGACTTAAGAATGCTGGTATTTCACGATGACCCATTCCCCCACTTATCAATCTGAAGAAGTTTTTTGTTCTTTCAGTCACAAAATGAGAGATGGAGATATTCCGCAATGACAAGTTCCTGCTTTCCAGTCGTTTATGAGCTTTCCTTGATGAGAGCCTTTCCAAGTTCCCTATCATCTTTCTCTTCTCTTCCTCTTCAACTCTTTCGTCAAAAAAGGCTAGTCCAACGAGATCTTCTGACAAATACCAGAGATGACGTCGAAGGGCCTTTTCTGCATTTCTTGCTACATCACCATCCGGATACTTATGCAGCAGATTCCAGATGTCTAGATCGTTCTTTGGAGCCAATCTTGGGACGATACATTCATGCCAGTGTCGAACGTACACAAAAGCCACGAAGAGAGAAACGTGTCATTGCCCGGGACTCTTGATTTTTCAGTTCTAGTTGATCTTTAAATAGAGTAATTTTAAGAGCATAGATAGCTTTGGTCATCCATCTGGCTTGATGGCATGCTCCTGGAGGACGGAGTTTAAATTGTTTAATGTGATGATCTCCCCCAAGAAAAATAAAGGCAAGTTCCAGTAGTTCCTTGTAATCTTTGCGTGGGTGATTTCCTGACTGGAGAACCTCCTTGAGGAAGGTCAGCATTTCATCGCGCCTATTCTCGTAGAAGCTGTCATTGCTGATGATGTTGATTAAGTCTGCGTCAGAGTTGAGTGTGGAATATGATTTCTGATCCAAGGCATCCCATCGTGATCGAATTATCTTGAAGAGAGCAATATCTGGCCCACATGAAGGCCCATAGCAATACTCGAAGACATTTTTGAGGATCAGTTCATGTATATGGTAACGACAAGCCAGCCATAATACTTGTCTTCGAAGACTTTGCTCAATGTGCAGACAAGCACCTTGAACCATCCCTGTGTTCGAAGGGGTTTTATCGAACGACATACCTATGATCCGTTCCTCAATCTTTGCATTTTGTACCTCTTTCATCACTGCCTGTGCAACCTGTTTACCTGTTCCATCGACAGCTGCAGGGACACCAATCAATTCTTCGAAGTTGTGTCCCGTAACAACAACAGTAATCCTATCTTCAAGGGTTCTTTTTTGACTAATGTCCGAGAGCAGTTTTCCATCCCAGTGAAGCACTAATAAAGGAGCAGTCTGGAATTTTGTAGTAGCCATCTCTTGCAACATTTCTGCCCTGTTCTTTGCGCGAGCTCTGTGAACAGAGGCTCTGGAGATTGACAATGTGTTGATGTCGTATCCTAAGCTTTTCGCAGTGGCGGGGTATGACGTAGTAGCCTGGCTAATTGACAGGTTTTCACGATCCCATGAAGCAGTAAGAGTCTTATCTAGAATGTTTTTTTGATCGGCACTGAGTCGTTTTTAAAGATTTTGATTCTTTTACCTTGAATTCTTCTTCTTTTCTTCCACCAATGATGTTGAAGATGAATAACCTTCAAGTTTATTCTTATGGGTCATCCTCTGTATACCTTCCTCCTCACGATTCTTCCTCTTCTTCAATGCATCTTGAGCTTTTTCTTTCCGTTTCATTGCCTGTAGATGAAACCTATCCACACTGGAGCTTGCTATATTAAACAGCTCTTCCAAATCACCCTTCCACATTTCTCTCTTCATAAGCGCACCATCAGTGGTCTTACCCTTGTCTTTTTGGAGTTGTTGATACTCATTAAAGAGCCTTAACCTTCTTCCTGACGTTGAGGTCTGCCATCACTGGAATATATGCTTTACTCCATACATTCCGTAGTTCGATAGACGTCAGCTTCGCTGCTTCTGCAATGGTTTTCTTTTCTTCTCTGTGATGATACAAAAAGCACAACAATACTTGCTCTTTGGAAGGTAGCCTTGCCTCAAGTAAGTCAGGTGAGGTTTTTCTCCAGAAGCCACGTTCCTTTTCTAATTGCCATCACATCAAACAGTACCTAGAATTAAAATAATATATGGTAAATGCTCATTGCTCAAACATTTATAATAAAAGAATAGCTCAATCTAACGGTTTTTATAGATAACATGAATATATTACAAAACTATAGCACATTAACCAACTGCATACCTTACCTTACCTTATGTTGTTTCGTGCGTTGGTCTCTCTTCACACGGAGGTCAAGCTGGTGGCACCGCCTCTAGGTCTGGCCTGGTGGAGGAGCGAGTTGCTTTCTTGCGCTCTCCACCGTACATAGCCAGGCACGCCCGGCTCATCTGGTACTGTCCTGAGCCAGGCATCCAGTCTTTTCTTGAAGACTTCAACTTTGACCCCGTTACGTTTCTGAGGTCCTTAGGAAGCTGGTTGAAAAATCTTGGCCCCTTTTTTTAGCAGGGGAATCATTACTGTCCTGTCCCTTCTCTTGAACGTTCTTAGAACCTGTCCGGCGACTCTTTTTGCTTTATTTATCGCTATCTGATTTTGTGTTTCGAATTTCGCATCATCTGTCATTATTATCCCGAGATCAATCGCTTTCATGCTTCTCTGAATTTCCTGTCTATCTGGAGCATAATATGCAGTCTGTTTAAGTTCTTCTTTTCTACCATATCTCAAGAGCTGAAATTTCTCGGCGTTGAATGACATGTTGTTGTCTTCTGACCATTTGTATATTTTGTTCGTGTCCCTCTGCAAGGCCTCCACGTCATGTACATCGCTGATTTTTCTGCTGATCTTTGTATCGTCTGCAAAGGATGTTACTATACTATTGCTGTTTACTCCGCTGTCTATGTCTGTTAGCATGATAATGAACAGGAGTGGGGCCAGTACTGTCCCTTGTGGTACTGAGCTGCGTACTTCCGATTCTGATGATGATATACCTTGAATTTTGACGACCTGCAGACGATCACTAAGGAAGTTGTAGATCCATTTTCCCACTTTGCCTGTTATTCCCATGTCTTTAATTTTATGTGCTATTATACCATGGTCACATTTATCGAAAGCTTTAGCAAAATCTGTGTATATAACATCGTAGTTGTCATTGCCTTCCAATGCATCTAGGATATTGTTGTAGTGCTCTATTAGTTGTGATAGGCATGATCTACCTGATCGGAATCCATGCTGATTTTCGTTGAATCTTTCCCGTGTCTCCAGGAAATCATAAATTTTCTCTCTAACTATTCTTTCAAATACTTTGGTGAGGTGGGACGTCAATGACACTGGTCTATAGTTCTTTGCTTGAGATCTGTCCCCTCCTTTATATATAGGGACAATGTTTGCTCTTTTCAAGATGCTCGGTATTTCCCCAGTGTCTAGGGATCTTCTCCATATCCAGTATAAAGGTGTAGCTATTTCATTTTTACAGTTTTTAATCAATAATGCGTTCCAATTGTCCGGACCTGCAGCTGAATGTAGTTTCATTTGTCCTATAGCTCTCGCTACATCTTCTGGTGTAAACTCAAAGTCTGTTATATACTCTCCTTGCAATTCCTCTTCAAAGAATGCATTTATGTCAGGTATCGCTTTGTCACTTTTTGGGGTACTGAAAACTGATTCATATTGAGCTCTCAATGTATCAGATATTTCTTTTGGATCGTCGGTTAGTTCATTATTTCCCGTCCTTAAGGGCCCAATAGCGGCGCGCGTTTTTGTTTTCCTTTTTGCATAGCTATAGAAGTATTTTGGATTTTCCTTTATTGCTTCTACCGCCTTTTCCTCTTCCCTCTCTGTATGGTCCTTAATCAGGGCTTGTATTTCCCTATCGATACCCTCCAGTTTTTCTTTTATTGTTTTCCTGTCATTATCTCCGCAGTTTCCTAACTTCGCCTCCACTCTCTTTCTTTTGCGGAATAGTCTTCTCTTTTGCCTTTCTAGCCAGCTCCTCTTTCCTTTTGGCTGTGATTTCGGAGCATATTTTTCTAAAATTCTCAGCGTTTTTTCCTCCAAGTTGTTAGCATTTCTTCAGTTGTTTTATTCTCGAAAATTGTTCTCCATTCTATTTGGGCCATGTGCGATCTGATTGCTTCCCAATTTATAGTCTTCGAGTTTAAGTTAAAGGCCCCGAATTTACTTCTTTCCACAATATGTGTATTGTCTTCTAATGCTGCCATCATATTTGTTGATATCTCGATTAAGTTGTGGTCTGAGATAATGGTTGGGGTTATTTTTATATCAGCAATCAAGTTCGTGTTATTCGTGAATACCAGATCCAGGCAGTTATTTTTTCTGGTATTTTCTGTTATCTCCTGTGTCAGCATAAACTCGTTTGTGAGAGCCATCAACATTTTTGCTTGTTCCTGATCTTCTCTTGTGCCCCCCTTGTCCTGGTGAATATATATATTCCTATTCACCTTTTTGTATTTTATAAATGGGAAGTTAAAGTCTCCGCAGATCATTATATTGGGGGATGGAGGGTTTATGGCCTTTATTAGCTTTCTAATGTCATCAATGGCCTCCGAGAATTTTTCGGTTGGGGTGCTTGGAGGTCTATAGATGACTATTACTATCAAGTTTAGTTTTTCTATTTTCACTGCTAGGAGTTCCACATAGCTGTTTGATTTACTTATTATCGTCTCTGTCATATGACCTTCCTGTACATATATAGCACAGCCACCTTTCCGTCTCGTCGTTCTATCCGCTCTTAGTAAGTTGAAGCCCTCTATATTTATCTCTTTCTTATCAATACAATGTTCGCAGTTTTCACAATTTCCTTGGCAATCTTTAAGATGAGTTTCTGTGAGGCATGCGATGTCCGCCCTTGTTTCGTCCATAAATCCTTTCAGGTACGAAACCTTATTGAGTGATTGGTTTGGTCTTATTCCTTGAATATTAGCCAGGACAATTTTTATGTTCTCTGTTTTTCGTTGCCCCTTGTGCATTTCAAGTTCGTTTTCCTTCGATATCGCTTGATTCGTTGCTCTATGATCCTCCGAAAGAGATCCGTTTCCTCCTACTTGTATTGGTAGCTTCTTGCCCGGTAGCGATTTGGCTCGGGGGTTTCCAGCTGTGTCAACTGCATGTGGATGACATTTAGCATTCGTAAGGTGTCTGAGATGTTGAAAAAATTTTCTTGTTCGCTTATTGTGTTCCTATTGTTGTTCCTATTGTTATTTTTATTCCTATTGTCATTTAAACTTTTTCCTTTGTTCGTTGAGTCCGTCGGGAGATGTTGATAGTAGCATTTATTCCCGAATTTGCAGGTTCCATTTTGCGTAAGTTCTGCAAATGTCCGGGTGGTAGAATTTACATCCGTCTCCAAATTTACAATGACCATTATTATAGAAGAAATTGCATATTGGGGGATGTTCATATATACATTGTCCTCTTTTAAATCTGCAATTATCTTTTATATAATACCTGCATATAATTCCTTCCCCATATTTACTCTTGGCTTTTGTTTTTTGCTCCTTATTGGGGGACAGTTTTACTTCGTTTACTTGACTGCCCTCTTGTCTTGTCCTATTTGTGCTATTTGTGCTAGTTGTGTTTGTGTCCTTCGTTGCCCTTATGCTGTGTGTTGTCTTTACACTCTTTGTCGCCTGTGTGTTTTCGGCCTCATTTTGTGACGGTATTTGAATTCTTTCTATTTCGCCTTTCTCCGTTTCTTCCGTTTTCCACTGTTCTTTGTTTCCACTTTCCTCTTTCATTCTCTTCTCGTAGTCTCTTTCTGCTTTAAATACCGTAAAAGAGTTTAATTCGGTCAAGCAGTTCTCGCAGAAAAATTTTATCCCATTAAACTGCTTTGCGTTCGTTATAAGGGAGATTTTTTCATCTCCCTATTCTAGGCATTTAAAATCAAAAAGTAGCTGACAAAAATCGCACCTCATCGCCTCTGTCTCATCTGTTGTAGCTTTACAGATACCACAGAGTTGCATGTATGCATTAATTTCCATGTTGGTGAAGTGACTCAAAAAGGGGGTATTATGGGAGGTATTGGGTGGGGGATGACTCAAGCTGTGTGAGGGAAAGAATTTTCCGTTACTCCAGGGTAGGGGATGTGGCACGCTGTATACTTCTCACTGATTGGTCCTCTCGACTGTGGCTGCGGGGGATAATGGGGGGATATTTGCGGGCACTTCAAAAAACAAAACTTTCCTCACAAAGAGACTCGGAAAAAAACAAAAACAAATGCTGTATATATTAATTCACTTTGATTTTATTCACTTTTTTGGTATACGCCGCGATTTTTACTTTTTTAAAAAGAAATACCGCTATGCACTATCAATTAACTCACAATATCGGCACCGTTTAAAACTGATTAACTGCAGGATTTTTACTGTAATACCGCTTTTATTCGGACTTCGATCGAAACACGTGTAACCGCCACAACAGCAAAACACCTATGTGTTAGTTATTTTTGCATCAAGCATAAAATACCACTCGACATGAACTAACCTGATATATTTACAGCATAATCCATAAACAATCTCACACTATTACAGCACAAGAAAAGCGGCAATTTTATGGGTCGGTATGTACAAACTGAAGCCAATCAGCATCGAGTTTACCATATAAGGAGCGGAACCTGCAAATATCATCCGATTTTGCTGAAATTTGGCTACGCACACTTTTTTATGAAATGAAATGGGGCATGGGGTATATGATCTAAAATTAAAAAAATTTGATTTGTGAAACACCCTAATATACCTTTGGTTAGCTTCCGCCCGAATTGTTCATTCTGACGAAGGTCAAGCTTTTCGCTCCACCTTAGACCTACAGTTTAACGTGGAATCCGAACCACGCCCCATCAGCAGCCCAGCGTCTTAACCACTAGGCCACCTAGGGTACCCATTTATCTACCAACCACTTTCTTTATTGTGTGGAAGGATGAACAGCTGGGTTTTGCTGCGCGCCGACTGCCGTCGGGTCTCGAACCCGGGGCCGATGGATTCGTAGTCAGCGACGCTAACCACTACACCACCGAGGCGCAATATATATATATATATATATATGTGTGTGTGTGTGTGTGTGTGTGTGTGTGTGTGTTTTTGTACATGCGTGTGTGGGGAGTGTCTGTATGTTCTTGGTTACCATACGAAACCCCAACAATCTTTAGGAAACACAGAGTTCATCGCGACCCGAACGTGGGTTTGGTGGTGTCGTCATACATTCAGACTTACTTTTTTTAGCTTAAAATCATTAAATATTATGATAAACAGGGATATAATGAAGGTTAAGAGGTCGGATTTGGTTAGGTTTGGTTTAGTTAATTAAGTTATTTAGATTAGGTTAAATGTCGCCAACCACAATTGTAAAAAGTGAAAATATCGAAGTTTCGTAAGGTAGCCAAACATGTGTGTGTGTGTGTGTGTGTGTGTGTGTGTGTGTGTGTGTGTTTTAAAACTCCGGCCTTGTATTTTCTTGTATATATATGTGAATTAAACCTGAAACTGAAAGATATTTTTGTTGTAGAAAATAAAAAGGATCTCTTGGAACCAAAATCGCCTAAATTACCTTCTTTTAATTATTTGAATGTACTTCGTTGTTAAACGTGAAAGCTGAACGCGGACGGAGTATAAAAATCATCGATGCTCTAAAACCTAAATGAAGCTCCGCAAGAATTCATACTTTGAGGAGCAATTACTGACCAAGATTGCACTCAAAATGAAGAAGAGTAGATGATACCTCAACTGTACAGTGATCGAGTGAATGTAAACTGAGAAATTATATCGATTCAGTGAGACAGACTGAAAGGAACATTAGTAAAGAAGAAACACTGAGTGTGGTACACATTCCTACCATGGGGAAAAGATACGTTGATTAGAAATAACCATTGCGTATAACAGGCAAAATTAACCACTACAGACCCCGGGGTACCTGGCCCCCCCCCCCCCCCCATTGGCGCATTACATTAATTAAATAAATTAATACTTTACAAAAATTATATTACATAGGCCTACCTAAGGTTGTAAATTCATTTTCTCTTATTTTAGTTTGTTTACATTTCACTTTGAGCGCCTTAGAATTATGCCCAAATTTTAAGTAAATTAAAGTTTGGTAATTATATCCAAATTCGCATGATTCCACTGTTAATTCACCATCGTGTAAATAGTTTGCGATCAATGCCGAAAGCACGAAGCTTTAAATGACCTAAATGGTATGTTATTTGAATTAATGAATTGAACGTCAACAAAACACCTTAAGAGAAATACATTTTTAGTTTATAGTTTCAGTAGCTATACGTCATGTATTACATAACCCCAAGTCTGTGTTGCTACTTTGTAATTAACAGTAGACTGAACTTAACAGTTACAATTTTTTTTTTATCTTTTCCGTTTGACTGCCGCCATTGAAACATACCCGAAAATATCACGACTTAACCTAACCAATTACACTAGGCAACAAAGATTTTGTTACAGAAGACCAAATAGGTGCTCCTAGCTAATTTCGGTATGCTGATTTCAAATCTATAATTAGATTTTTTCTATCACGTCTAGATTTTGTGTAAAATGCAAATCACTTTTAGTAAAATTTTCTACCACGTCCAGATTTTGGTTTTAATCGGCTTAATGCCAGTAATATGAAACTTGCTTTTCAAGGTTAAAGCAATTTTTTTTGCCAACTATACAAATTCGAACAATTTTGAGAAATAAAATTATCCCGAGTTGTTTTTATAGCATTTGTTTGTACTACGGTGTGTATTTCTTTTTATTTTGCACATCGTAATAATACTTTCTACGTTTTTTCAGATATTGTATGGTAATTCAAAATGGCATCAAATAGACGTGCTTGTGTAAATCACCCAGACAACTTCTGCTTTGTCTGTGGACAATATACACCTAAGCCACAACGTAGAAACATAACAACAAAGATTAAACTTGCCTACAAGTGTTATTTTGACTGTAAGTTAGGAGACCAACAGAGGGACGGGCACCACATATTTGCTGTGCACAGTGCAATGCAATGTTAATAGCTTGGATGAATGGTAAAAGAAAAGCTATGCCGTTCTCAGTCCCCATGTTTGGCGTGAGCCGAAAAATCACTTCAATGATTGTTATTTTGTTTGACAAAGATTGCTGGTTTCACAAAGAAAAACAAATCAAAGATCACGTACCCAAACTGCGAATCAGCAATGAAACCAGTACCACATGATGAAACAAATCCACCACCAGTTCCACCAGCAACGATAACAGACAGCAGTTCATCTGAAGATTCTGCTAGTGATATACAGGGTGTCCCGTAAGTCTGGACCCATAGGGAAAAATAATAAAATTACAAAATAGTCCAAAAATTTATTACATAATCTGTTCAAAGTGTCCGCCGTTGTGTCGCACACATAGTTGAAGACGCAATCTCCACTGCGACAGCACTTTCTGAATCACAGTCGCAGAAATTTCTTGACACGCCTCCACAATGCGTGCTTTAAGGTGGAAAATGTTCTGAAGTTTGACCTCGTACACTTGGCTTTCAAGTGGCCCACAAATAAAACTCCAGCGGAGTAAGATCATAATAAAAAAATAATAAAAATAATAATAAAAATAATAAAAAAAATATATTATAAATAAATTTTTGGACTATTTTGTAATTTTATTATTTTTCCCTATGGGTCCAGACTTACGGGACACCCTGTAGAAACAGGGAAAGATGGCATATATGTTCCAGATGCAAATATTTCCCCACATTTGTTAAGTCAAGCGGAGTTAAATGACTTAGTGCGCGATTTGGAATTACCAAAAGAAAAGGCAGAGTTGCTTGGTTCAAGACTTCAAGAATTTAATCTTCTCCAACCAAACACCAAAGTTTCCCATTTCCGCCATCGCCATTTGCAGTTTTCATCATTTTACTTACAGGAAGAAAACGTTTATTTCTGCCACGATATCAGTGGTCTGATGCAAGGGATTGGCTGTCGCTATGATCCAAAAGAATGGAGACTGTTCATTGACTCTAGTAAAGCTAGCCTTAAAGCTGTATTACTGCACAACGGCAATGAAAAACCCTCAATACCTGTAGCACATGCCACTGGCCTTAATGAGACTTATGAATCGATGAAACTGCTGCTAAGACTCATCAAATATAAGGACACACATGGAATATTTGTGGCGACCTTAAAGTTGTATCATTACTTCTTGGGTTACAGTGGGCTACACAAAGCATATGTGCTTTTTGTGTCTATGGAACAGCAGAGATGACAAGAACCACTACAAAAAACATGATTGGCCATCTAGAACTGAACATGTTGTTGGTAAATACAATGTGAAACACCCAGCACTTATTGACCCTCAGAAAGTACATCTTCCACCACTTCACATTAAACTTGGCCTTATGAAAAATTTCGTGAAGGGTATGGATCATCAAGGTAGTGGTTTCCAATATTTAAAGGATAAATTCAAAGGAATATTGACAGATGCTAAGCTAGAAGCTGGAGTTTTCACTGGACCACAGATCCGCAGTGTCATCCACGACTCATCGTTTCCATCTAACCTAACTGAGAATGACTAGGAGCATGGACATCTTTCGTTGAAGTTGTCAAAAATTTTCTTGGAAACCACAAAGCTGAAAACCACCGAACTCGTAGAAAACATGCTTAAATCTTATGAAATAATGGGATGCAGAATGTCTTTGAAAATTCATTTTTTACATTCTCATCTTGACTTCTTCCCGGCCAACCTTGGGGCTGTAAGTGACGAGCATGGTGAGCGCTTCCACCAACAGATCTCAGTTATGGAAAACAGATACCAAGGTAATTTCAACCCAAATATGATGGGAGATTATTGTTGGTTCCTGCAGAAGGAGAGCTCGTCATCCTACAAGCGACAAAGGAAGAGGACACACCAAAGTTTCACTTAAGAACAGGAATTTGCCTTTCAGTAGTAACAACAAAATACTAACGCGCTTTGGGTAGATGGTTGGGCGCAGGGGTGGTAACTCCGCCAGCGGAATTCCGCTGTCTGTCTTAAGCCAGAATAAAGGAGGAAAGGCATCCCTGTTCATAATTATTAAGTATGCTTAACATAAAACGTGGCACGGAAAAGTAGCTTAGACGCTTTCGTAATAGAAGCGGGTGAGAAAAAAAATGAAAAATAGGGTTTTCGGTTACACAAAATCTGGACGTGATAGAGAAATTTTGATATCAGATCTGAAATCAGCATCAGCGCTTTAGTAGGAATCAGTAGTTCACGTGTCTGTAACAAAAAAAAAGTTGAAATTTGTTGCCTAGTGTTATCAAGGGCGTACAGTTGATCTATTACTAATTATAACATTGTTTGTTTCTGGAATAGTATTTACTATTTACTAATAGATCAACTGTACGCCCTTGATAATTGGTTAGGTTAAGTCGTGATATTTTCGGGTGTTTCAATGGCGGCAGTTAAACGGAAAAGATCCTTTTTTTTAATAGACTGAAGACCTTCATAATGTCGGAATAGTAGATGACTATTTTCCTTAGTAGCGGCAATGAAGTTTATTTACTTCTGACGTCCACGGTTCTTCTTTCCATTGTACTTTATCTGACTGAGAGTTGCGGAAAACAATTTATACCTTCGTTCTATGGCGCCTCTCCCTCAGTCCGTTGAGAGAATAGAATGTTTATAAATCTCAGGTGGAAGGATATAAAATGACGAATTATCTTTGTCAGTCTTTATTGCACAAGGATAGCTCACTTCTAAGATATTAAATTTATTTTACAATGCACAGTAATTAGAAAAATCTAATCTTTAACACAACACTTGTTTAGAGAATTGTAAAACGAAAGAGAAAAGACCTGAGCCGAGACCAGCTGCCCCAAGAGCGAAACACCGACTGTCGAGGAGTGAGGCGCGGGGCGCCGCCTGCCCTCTCAAAGTGTTTGCACTTTGCCCTGGAGAAACTCCCATGGTGCCACGTTTACAAAAGATTCTGAAGGTTGCAAAGGTTGTCTAACACTGATATTAGCAAAGGAATTTATATAATTTTGGTTCTACACTTAACTCTTTTATGTGATTTATAATAGTCGAAAAGAACATTTAGAAGTTAGGAGTCTCTGGTTAAGATTATAGATGTGGCAACACTGGAGTCGTTAGGGTTAAGAAAGGATGCCAAAGAATCTCCTGGCATTGAGGCAAGTTATACAAATATTAAGAATTTAACGGATTGATATTTTAATTTATAAACACAATAATATCTTTTAAAGGATTAATAATGTAATTTAGACACACAAATAATATTTTTAAATTTTAACCAAAACTTTATTTCCTTTGGAAAACCTTTTCCACAATAATATAATCGAGTTGCCAAAGGGCTGAGTCTTGCAATGCTGGTTATATAACCTATTTTGGTGTTTTTATCATATTGAGCCTATACATATTGAAGAACAGCCCGGTGTCAAGTTGCATGTGTTGAGCATTTTCTTTTTGAGGAGCAAAGAAAAAACATGCTTGTTTATCTCATAAATTGTAATTCACATGGGCTTTACATAAATTTTTGACATATTTATCACATTTGTGATCAAAATATAACTTTTTATTGTGAATGTGTTTTATATTTATACTTTATTAAGCAATTCAACGATGGTCACATGTAATTAGCGGGTGTATAGGGTACATGTTGCAGCATGTATTTCATGGTGTACTCTTTTATCTATTTATAACCAGATACTGTAAATACACGGAAACAAATACTGTATACAGAGAACACCTTCAAAGGCATCAGAAAGAATAAACAAGATCAAATACTATGGAGAAAGTAACAGTACAATTTTTATTCAGTCATGTAGAACATCATCATCTTCGTCATCTGAGATATGAGTCTGGTCCGTATAGGGGTTATGGCACTGTTCATGTCCTTGACACCTGCAGTAGGTGGTACAAGAAAGACGAGCTTTCTTGCAAGAATATGAGTTACGTAAACAGGCATTTCCTGCCCCACAGAATATTTTGTAACGCAGTTCATCCATAGTGACGACTCCAGTCTTCGATCCAGATAGAAGAGAAAAGAAGTGCGTTCCAGCAGTAATTACCTCAGCTACTGTGCTTTCTTTATTTCCAATGGACTGGAGGTTGACTTTTGGAAGCTATTTTACTCCAGAGAGTTTTCCTTTACCATACGGATAACTTGTCGTGTCACAGCCTGTTAAGGTGTGCACTGCAAGGATATCATTGCATTGTTGGCCAAGCTGTGAAGAAGATGCATTGATATCAATAGCAGTGCCATCTGCCTTCTTCATGTGTATACTGACATTTCTGTTGTTGAGATCCCACCTACAACAGTAATATACCAGGAGCAAAACTATATCAGTGTCATCCGATAGAACTTGAACTACATGTACGTGGCCCACTTTTCAATTTTTTTTTTTAAGTATAGGTTATCGTAGTTTTTCCCATTATTTGGCACTATACTAGCACATTGGTACCATTTTTACAAAAATTGATCAATATTTAGGGGTCTCGCATCGACCTTGAAATTACGAGTTTTTTTTTTTAAATGCGTACTTTTTAACTTTTTACTGAATCAAGATAAATCATTAAGTAGGGATGTTTTCTGAATCCTCTTGATGAGAGAAGTCGTTTGGTGTGCCTTCCAATGTCATACGACTAACGGTTTAAAAGGTGTGCCTGTATACAGGTAATACCAATGTGCTAGTATAGTGCCAAATAATGGGAAAAACCACGATCACCTATACTTTTCAAAAAATCAGCAAATAGCAGACAAATAAGGAAGAAAGAAACAATAACTTAAACAATCACTTTTGCATTGTATTGACCACTATCACACGTCACTGGCTGCAACGTTGTCCCTCTGTGCTATGTCATCGTGGCGAGTGATGACTTCTTGAAGTCGCCGAGCTCTTTCCGGTTATTTTCCACCACTTGCAGAGGATCCTGCAGCTGTGCCTCGTCCTTTGTGACCGTGTTTGCATAGTCTTGTATCAGTTGGACTCCTCTTTCAGCGACGTCATTGGTGACCTGGAGATTAGAGATCACATCCTTCAGACGACAAAAGTCCTCGTTCTCGTCCCACTTATCAGTTGGCAGGATGAGCCACGAAGACCCATACATCTTCAGACCTGCAAATAAGAACCAGGAGGACTCGTCGATCAGGTCGGGGAGTAGCGTCATCTCGTCGACTGAGACGTTCTCGTATGTGAAGTCTTTGGGTACAGGGAGGTGGGACAGCTTCTCTGCCATCTCTTGCTTCACAGTGCCATCCACCTTGTTGCTGCATAGAGCGAAGATGACGGTCTGAGGCCTCAGATACCAGAAGTGCCGCCTCATCACTGCCAGTGACGCTTCTGCCACCTCGCGGTCCACTGCCCTATACCTCAGAAAACGCTGGTATAGTACCAGGTCATTCAACGGCGCATCAGCTGCTACAGGGGCCGCAAACCAAGCTGGTACGTACAGAAGAGCGATGAACACCACGATCCTGTGCAGTTTGTCGACCAGCTCGGCGTCGAGCTCCAGCTGCCTACTGAACATCAGCAGTTTTGTGTAGTAGATGACCTGAAACAGAATAGGCACCATTGTAAGTAAGACAGGTTTATTGTTACCAATTACTTTGTTTGCGTTATAATGAAATGTTTATCTTTGAATAACATTTAAACTTATCTCTAGATTATTTTTGTTTGAAAATACTAACGTTTTCTGCTCTTTTGGAGTAAGTACCACTCTTTCCACAATGCCTCTAGCTTCCGTTCGCAGTTGAGCTTTGTGATTATTTTAATGCGGGCCATGTTCCAAAACTTTAAGACGTTGTTTACGGTTTCTTTGAATGCGTCTTTCCTGTTAGCAGTTTACTGGATAACACTGAAGAAGTATTGCAAAACCTGCCTTGTTGTTGGCAATTTGCTACCACTGATGGAGGACGACGGTTGGCCAACTAAAAAAATTTCCGAGGCCGATCTTAGAGAAGGTAGTGATGTTATTTTCGCCTTTCCTTTTGATGACTCTCTATTTGTAGCTTCAAGAGTTCTTCCAGTTATGGTTGCCATCGATTTGTCCATGACAAAGGATGAGGAACTCAGACAGAATTTCAAAATGTTATGATCTGCAAAAAAAGAAATAGGTTAGGTACCTGGCACAGGCATAGTGCATTTTCTAATTACCTATATACATTATACATTCCGCCCGGGTATGGTGACTAATTTTTTTGAAAAGTATAGGTGATCGTGGTTTTTCCCATTATTTGGCACTATACTAGCACATTGGTATTACCTGTATACAGGCACAACCTTTAAACCGTTAGTCGTATGACATTGGCAGGCACACCAAACGACTTCTCTCATCAAGAGGATTCAGAAAACATCCCTACTTAATGATTTATCTTGATTCATTAAAAAGTTAAAAAGTAAGCATTTTTAAAAAAAAACTAGTAATTTCAAGGTCGATGCGAGACCCCTAAATATTGATTAATTTTTGTAAAAATGGTACCAATGTGCTAGTATAGTGCCAAATAATGGGAAAAACCACGATCACCTATACTTTTCAAAAAAAATTGAAAAGTGGGCCACCCTAAATTCTACACCAATACTCAACTTCATGTTTAGATAACTGATGATGGTGATATTGGCCTCCTCATGACCAAAGTCGCAATTGTCTTGTCCAATCATGTGGATTGTGGTTGAAGTGTTTGAATCACACAACAGCTTGATTGCCTGCTGCTTGTTATAACTGTTTTTCATGATGTCGCTTGGCGGCAATTCAGTGTCCAGTGTGAGATTGTGGTCTGGGTACAGTTTATCACCAGCACGTCGGTTTCTCTGATAGTTCTTTATTGATGATTCTTCATACTTGTCAAATAAAACAATGACTTTGGAATCTCGCTGTACGGCTCTGTTGAAGTTAACTGCCAATTGTCTTATTTGTCCAGTCTTTGGCCATGTGATATGGTATAACATTTCGTTCTCATCAACAAAGAAAACATCAGCATCAAGCTGATTGTTTGTAACAATCCCAAGTTTCGTCACTAGAACAGCTTTGGCGGACTTGCGCATTTTGCCAAAGTCATCGTAAAGGGCTGATGGCACAGGAGCAAATTCGCACTTAAAAACTTCTCGTAAATTCAACTCTATCTTTTGCGACAAGGCTAGAAGTCATCCAAAAAGTTTTTCCATGTCATAAACGGCAGAAAAATCTCCAACACGAACACTTTTCTTCACGCATTCCATTGTGAAAACCTCTTTATGCAGAGGTTTGTGAAACCCCTCCGGGAGACCATCCTTAAACTTTGATACCATTTTCTCCCCAATTTGAACTGTATTGTGGACGTTGACCCTGCTGTCTGCAACACACCTATTGCAAATGTTGACAAGTTCAGTTGACTCTGTTTGCAAGAGATTTATATGCAACTGAAGCTCTTTGTATATTTTTTTCCTATCCTGTGAGTCCAGTTTCTGTCTGTTGCGACCTTCTTCTTTGTGAATGTCGTGTTGATGTTTTGGTAATGTGAGATTGGATTGTCTGCGAAATGCTATGAGATATCCATGCGACTTTGCCATTGGTCACAAGATTAGCTATGGGTGCTAACAACGTTGGGCTGGTTAATTCTAGAGATTTCGAATGTTCAAACTGTCCCAAGTCATAATCACGAGGTTGCTGAATTCCTTTGGCTTCTTCTGTGATTTGTTTGACAACTCTTTGAACAGAATCATCGAAGTTATCATCAACTTGAAGTATTTTGTATGGCGTATGCTGCCTGAAGGCAATAAGGCTTGTACATTGTACAACCTTCGATTTTCATTTCCAATACCTCACTGCTAGGTATAAGCTGCCTGCTGCTAGGTGTAAGCTGTAAACCCTAGATCCTGTCCCAAAGCTGGATCCTATCTGGTTTGCAGATAGTTGGTGAGGGACGCTACAGTATATTTTGGGGCCTCTTTGCGAGTAATCCGGTGCCCACGTTGGGCTTTCCATTATGAAAAAGAAAAAACTATAGTATTTGTCATTTATCATTACTTATTCGAACTATAGTGGATGTAATTTCCCAGAAGAGTTCCTTGTTCCATGTACGGTCTGTGTTTAACATATATATATATATATATATATATATATATACCATACCTTACAACCTTACAAAGGTTCCGCGTGATGTTTCCTCATTTCGCGAAGGTCAAGCTTGTCGCCCCTCCTCTCGAGTTGGCCTGGTGAAGTAGTGACTTGGTTTCTTGGGCTCTCCACCTCACATACGCCCGGTTCATCGGGGATTATTCTGAGCCAGGCGTCTAGACTTCTTTTGAAGATGTCCAATGCAACTCCCTTCGTGTTTCTTAGGTCTTTGGGCAGCTGATTAAACAGTTTTGGTCAAATATATTTGGTGTGTGTGTGTGTGTGTATATATATATATAATATTTTGGTGTGTGTGTGTGTGTGTGTGTGTATTTTATATATATATATATATATATATATATATATATATATATATATATATATATAAGTGGATAGATAGATAGAGAGATAGACAAATCTATGATAAAAATGCACATCAAGTGGCGAAAATGGTTCCTCAAATCCTCAAAACACGTTTTTGGAGACCTCAGAGACCCCTCTACCCCTACCTAGTTTGTGGAGTTGTACAGAGAAATTCTCAAGGGTGCCAGAGTGGCACCCATTGATTTTCAATTCTACACATATTTTAGAAGACAAAATTGCTAAAAAAAAGCTTATATAACCTTAAGTGAAAGGTTCACCACAAAAACGCCATCTGGCTACTCGACTAATATGTTCTTAGCTATATAACTTAGTTATAACTCTGAATAATAATAATAATAATAATAAATATTATTATTATTATTATTATTATTATTATTATTATTATTATTTTAACACCATTTACCATTTACTATTTATTGAAAAACACATCTAAAAGTGAGGCTTTACAGGTTTACGAAAGTAAAAGTAATGTTAGTTGGAGACATTACTGAACTGAAACAAAATACAGATAGCGAAACTTTATGAACAAGATCAATAACAACATTTAAGTACAGGAAATTATATATTTTTTAAGTATTTCATATAACTTTTCTTAAAAATTAATTTTGAGTTAGACATTTTAACGTTATCTGGTGTGTATATATTACTCTAAAGATTAACACCAGTTATTGTTCATAACAAAAAGATTGGCTCAAACTGACTGGTATTAGTCTGGTATTAGCCGAGGCTATCATCATTACCAGAAAAGATGCCATTTCGTTCCCTCAGCCGTGAGGAAATAAAATTATTGAATCTAAGATCATTAATTTTACTTAATTTAAGAATCGCAAATTAATATTAACTCATCAATGTGCGGATTAAAGTCAAAACCGGTATTCTTTATTAGTTTATTCTACAGCAATTAATAGAGGTATATTACTGTATTGGTATAAGAGAACCTCTCTCGAAAGAATATAAAGATTTATCAAAAGATACACAAAAGCATAACAGTTTGATTAAACAGTCTGATGGAAACATTTTTCTCGAGAATAAATTTAACCAACACCTTTGGAAAACCTTTTTTTTACCTCAGAAAGAAATGCGTTCCTTGTACTTTTAAATTATATTATGAATTTGGACCAAATACTTCATTGATTGCACAATCTCAATAATGTTATTATTAATGTACAAACTGGATACATTGATAGAAACGAGTCAAGGAAAAATTTATAACTTTTGA
>JAJOZX010011729.1:55000-103757 GCA_023014485.1 Bathynomus jamesi
AAAAATAGGCCTACTGCAGTCTTAACGGGAAAGTTAGTTTGAACGGTATTGAAACCACTTTTGGGTATAGCCTAAAACGCGTTTCTGCGATTACAGTGTGTAGGATTCACGAGAATTGCTTAAGAACGAGGCACAGAGAGCTTACCGACAATGTTGAAATATCCCTGGAGATGGAAGAGATACTTGAAGGTTGACCTTGTAGACTGTAGGCCCGAAATGCCAAATACCTCTGGAGATGAAGAGATACTTGAAAGTTGACCTTGTAGACTGTAGGCCTAGATGAGGTTGATCTACAGATCTATAGAAGCTAAGGCTAAGAAAGACCCTAAGATCCACTTTAAGGTTAGCCCGAGAGAAAGGAAAGAGGAGGGGGCTAAAAGAGGAGAATAAGGGGTTAAGTAAGGAGCAAAACCTATCATTCGTGGGTTAACATTCATTCAGAAAAAGAGAAAGAAAGACTCCCCATCATCATCCGCCGGCTACTGCCAACAAGTCGGAAAAATAGTCGAAGAGAATAGGAGAGGGGTGAAAGATGAAAAGAAGTAAAATAAGAACGCTTACAAACCATGCAAACACAGTCTTAACTCACTGTCATACCATGAAAACTACAGACATGCAAGTAAAGTGTCACAGACATGCAAGTAAGGAGAGGATTAAAAAAAAAAAAGTAGGTAAAGTATAACAAAAAGTGGGTTAGTTTACTCTACGAGCTACATCTACGTTCGTGTTAGTCTAATTTTTTTTTTAATAATTTTATTGCTGGCATCACACGCTGGCATTGATCGTCAACAGACTTATCCTCGACCACCACCCCCAGAGATCCTGTTGCTAATTGTTTTTTTTATTTTAAACAACGTTAATATTTTTAAAATGCCTATCTAAATGGTCTTAAACATATTAATGCTGGTAGAGTGAACGACTGACGCGGGAAGATTATTCCATTTATCAATTACTTTAAACGTAAAGAAGTTTTTAGCGATATTAGTAATGAAACGTCTGCCACGCAACTTAAATCCGTTATTACGAGTATTGCTATTATCGAAAGTGAACAGTTTGTCAAAATTCACGTTATCGATGTTATTAACGATTTTGCAAACTTCAATAAGCTCCCCTCTTAATCTCCTAGTTTCGAGTGAATGCAAGTCTAACTCTTTAATCCAAAATTCATAAGGCTTGTTGCGCAATGACGGAATTAGTTTCGTGGCGCGACGCTGAACCCTTTCTAACTTATTAATATCCTCACGCAAATACGGACACCAAAACTGAACGGCATATTCTAAATGAGGCCTGACTAAGGACTTGTAAAGGGGCAATATAATATCCTTCGATTTAAATTCGAAATTACGCGCTATGAAGCCTAACATCCTATTAGCTTTTGCGCAAGACTCCAGGCACTGGTAGATTTAGGCCTACGCGTATCTAAGGATTTAAAAAATCCTTAGATACGCGTAGGCCTAAATCTACTTCTTCGTCAACGCTCGCTAACTCTCTATCATCGTGTACGTGTAATTATTGTTACGAGAGCCTATATGCAAAACTTTACATTTGTCTACGTTAAATTGCATCTACCACTTATCCGTCCACTCCATAATCCTATTTACATCGTCTTGGAGCCTATTTCTATCGTTCTCGTTAACAACCTTACCGCCTATTTTAGTACCATCCGCGAATTTTGACACGTTACTAGTCAATCCTACATCTATGTCGTTAATGTAAATTACGAATAGCAATGGGCCTAACACTGAACCCTGTGGAACACCGCTACTTACATCCAACCACCCCGATTCACTACCATTAACAACGACCCTCTGTCTTCTAGCACGAAGCCATTCCTCTAACCAGTTAGCTACCTGACCGCGTATACCGTGCGCTTTAACCTTCGCATTTAATCTTCTATGCGGAACTGTATCGAACGCCTTTTTAAAATCTAAATAAATAACGTCAGCCGTTCTGTGCCTATCGTATTCGCGCACTATTTCGGGATCTTTTCCGTTTGACTGCCGCCATTGAAACATACCCGAAAATATCACGACTTAACCTAACCAATTATCAAGGGAGTACAGTTGATCTATTATTAATTATAACATTGTTTGTTTCTGGAATAGTATTTACTATTTACTGATAGATCAACTGTACGCCCTTGATAATTGGTTAGGTTAAGTCGTGATATTTTCGGGTATGTTTCAATGGCGGCAGTCAAACGGAAAAGATCCCTATTTCGTTATAAAATTCTAACAAATTAGTTAAACAAGATCTATGGCGTCGAAACCCATGCTGACTACTATTAATCAAATCTCGACTTTCTAAGTGATCGATGATACGATCCCTAACTACGGATTCCAAAAGTTTACCGACAATTGACGTTAAGATAATGGGCATATAATTGCTTGCTACTGTGCGGTCGCCTTTTTTAAAAATAGGCGTGACGTTAGCTAATTTGAAGTCTTCAGGAATAATCCCAGTTTCGAGTGACTGATTAAAAATGTTCGTTAAGGGACCTACGATAACGTCTTTCAAATCTTTCAAATGTCTGGGGTAAAAAGCGTCAGGGCCTGGAGCCTTGCTAACTTTTAGCTTATCGATATAATGCGCAATCTCACACTCGTAAACAGTTATTTCATTCAAAATAGTCTCGTTACTAAATGCAACGATATCGTCCACGTCGGGGACATTATTTACGTCTTCTACGATAAAAACTGTCGCAAAAAAAGTTATTGAAAATACCCGCCATCGCCTGAGCGTCAGAAGCCAAAGCGCCGTTAACATCCACTAGAGCAGTGTTTCCCAACCGGGGGCCATATGGCTCCCTGGGGGCCATGGCACATTTGAAGGGGGCCACAGGAAAATGTTATTTTGTAAAATAGAGTTAAATCTGCATATTACCTACTGAAAATAATGCTTATGGGGGCCACAGGAAAAAATAAGGTAAAAATAAGGTTCCTAAGGGGGCCATAAGCCAAAACCGGTTGGGAACCACTGCACTAGAGAGCCTATGTTATCTTTTATCGGCTTACGATTATTAACGTATTCAAAAAACTTTTTTGGATTATGTTTACTATCCGCAGCTATAAGTATCTCTAAATTACGCTTAGCATTCCTAACTGATCTTTTAACCTGACGTCTAAGCTCGATATTTCTATTAAAGTTAGCTGGCGTGCCATTGCGCTTATTAAGTCTATAAGCTCTGTTACGCTCGCTTATGAGCTCGCCTATTTCCCTAGTCCACCACTTGGGCCTACCATGATTTCTAGCGCGCTTGGGCCTACGAGGAATAAACTCCCTTTCAATTTTCATAAAAAAAAATTTAAACGCCCCAAATGCAAATTTGTGTCATTACCCATAAATAAGTTATCCCAGTCCACTACTCTCATCCTATCCGCAAAACTATCAAAATTGGCCCTACGAAAATCAGGGATTTCTATTACGTTACTATCCTGTGTTTTCTATCAATAACTTAAACCTAAGAATTTGATGACCACTACAGTACATCCTAAACTCTCGCCTACTTCCAAACCTTCGACTATATTTTCGCCGTTCGTCATCACCAAATCTAAAATATTGTCACCGCGTGTTGGTTCGGTAACCATCTGTCGTAAAAAATTATCTTCCATGAACTCAATCATCTCAAACCCTCCTCATTACCAGTAAAAGTCTCGTAATTGACATTAGGGCAGTTAAAGTCTCCGACAATTATAATATTCCGATTGTCAATAAAGTTACCAAGAAGTGAGTAAAATCTAGTATCGGTATCGAGGGGTTGAACGGGAGGTCTTAAACAACAACAAAATTAAAACTAATACAACGCGCCCTAACTTCAACGCATATCGCATTAATTGCTGCCGGAAAATCTATCTTAACCTCGATAGCCCAAAGGGAATTACGAATGTACAGCAAAACGCCGCCACCAATCCTATGTAACCTGTCATTTGTAAAGAGTTTAAAACCCGGTATATCAAATTCCCCCAACAAGTTCCGAATCACGGTATTTAACCACGTTTCAATGATAGCAACTATATCGTAGTTACCGAAATAAATTATCGCCTTAAATTCGTTTAATTTATTTCTAATACTAAGCGCGTTACAATAAAAGACGTTTAAGTTATTTTTTACCACGGGCCGGCGTTTTAAACTATTTTTCACGTCGGGCCCGCGTTCCCCGGACCCACAACGTTTAAAGAAGGCTTCGACCTATACAGCTTTCGTACATTTTCGTCAATTAACCTACCTAGCCTAGCATTACCTATTTCACTAAAATGCACCCCATCTTTAGTAAAATGGCTAGGATCACTGAATTCGGACCACAGCTTTACGAAGGGTACATTTTCCTCAGCACAAATCCCTTCTAATTTAGTATTCAAAAATATCGTTTTAGACGTAATTCTAAGACCCAAACCGTGTCTAGGGGTAATACCTAGAACTAAAGACCTATCTGACCTCGCCTTTAGTGATCTAATTAACCCCTATATCTCTCCAAAAGGTCAGGCACTCTCGTATCGGGCCTATATGAGTCGTTGCCCCGGTGCCCCTTACCATCGTCACCAACATCGAGTGACGGGAGGCAACGTCAATCCTATCCACTTCGTTTCTAACTCTGTCAACCCTGGCCCCTGGGAGACAGACCCTCCTCCTCTTGGTTGGATGCCGTTCAACGAACTCTGTGTCCATATGATGCACTAAAGAGTCCTCAATTAAAATAGTTTCCCCCTCATTCACGTCCCTTTCCAAATGGGAGAAAGGGTTCGAAACCTCGATAGGGGGGGGGGGGGGACTCCTATCACCTAACGTACGCGGCCTAGCTCCACCCTTAACTTCTCTAAATCCCTCCCCATCTACTAATCTCGGACCAACCTTAACCCCTTCCTCAACTCTATCCAACCTTCCCGATAAGCTACCTAAACTAGGAACTAGGTTACTTACCTCACCCTTCAAATTACTAACGTCTTCAACGTTAGTATTGGTTCGGCTTTCGTCAGCCGTAGCCCTACCCCTGCCCTCATCAAGCGTTACAAGTCTTTCCGTTACCTCACGTACACTGCGTTTTATGTCAACTATTTCCTCCCTTAAATCGCAAAAGAAACAAACTGATCTCTCGGTAATCGTCATGGGACCGCCGTTATAATCTTTAAAATCCGTATACCACCGGTTTACCCCACACTTAACACACGACGCTTTCTGCGACGGCATCGCGCAAGTTAAATTAGTTTATAACCGTCACAAGTATAAGTTAAATTAAGCCGGCACGCTATGAAAACTTCTAAATCGCTAAAAACCACTAATATTCAATTACTTAACTATAACAATGTGAATATAAACGCAAGTATATAAATTCAAAACTTTCCAAAAGTAAAGTTATTAGCATATGCAAAAGCAGAAGCAATATCAGAGAGCTCAGGAATGCGTCCGTTCAGTACAGAGTCTGGCTGACAATGTGCTGAGAACCGGTAGGGTTGTAGTAAAGAGGCCAACTAGACGACTAAGTTTTGATTTTCTTTCTTGCAGGAAGGAATTGTAGCGTACTTCAAGTGTTGCTTCGTTCTGGTATAACGATTGAAGTGTGACTTCGAATGCGGCCGGCTAAAGTCGGTGATGGCAGTGCGTAGAGAGTGTAGACGTTCGAGGGGGAAGTACGAGCGGAGTGTTGATAGAGAGCCTTACTTGATTATAGACTTCGTGTAGGCCCGACCAAAACCTTGAAGGAATAGCAGGCCACTCTCCGGCGAAGGCCGGAGAGCGGGTGGCTTGACGTGTGGTGCTGCTGATGAAGGATGCTGAGAGTGGTAAGACGTGACAACCAAGACGAGAAAATGGCACGCGAGAAGTGAGGACTGCGGAGAGAGGAGTGTTTGTTTGTTTGTTTTTTCTGTTTAAGGTGCTTTCAACCCTGCTGGATTATTGACACCATTTTTTTTTTTTTTTTTTTTGTAGAGAAAGGTGGTGAAAGAAGTAGTAGAAGAAAAACGAAAATAGGAGTGAGGAGGTGTATCAGTGGACTCAGCCTTTTATAACCTCTTAGGACGCCAAGTTTCGAGGCCTTTTTGAAACGCCTACAAGCGTCCTGTTGTTTCTCTGTCCTTGACAAAACCACGCGTGTTCTTCGATTCTTGATTATTCCAAGATGTTTGAGAATGGCGGGGAAAAGAATTCATTTGGCCGTTCTTTGTCTGTTTCTCTGTCTGTTTCTTTGTCTGTTCACTATATATATATATATATATATATATATATATATATATATATATATATATATATATATATATATATATCGACAGAGACGCCTTCAGATACGGTCGCGATTTCCATTTGACAATGGGCCCACTGTTCATCGACACAACCGCGACCAAGATGACGTCACATCGCGAGATTCACTCAAGGTATTCCCTCTGCCCTGAACGTCACACCTCGACCTCGTTAAAAGGGACTCCCGGGCATGACACCTCAATCGCATCTCACCTTTCACCACGAAGAACTTCAGTGACACGAGAGATCTCACCATGTAACAACGTGTAACAGGCCCCATTGGCCTGATGTCATTCACCTAACTTTATATAAAGACTTTTATTACCTCGAGCATTATTATAATATTAATGTCATTATTCAAGTGCACATTTATACATTTCACTGAACTTCCACTCAAACAACTGTAACTTTTATTTGTCTCACTACTATATATGTCATTGATTTTGTTTAATAAAGGAAGAAAACTCACTCTATTAATTTCCTAAAATAACATTATTTGATCTAAAACGATCTGGTGACCCAAGCCTCAAGCAATCATAATCATTAACATAACTAAACTAATTAACATTATTATACAGTGGACACACTTATAAGAGCGACGCTTATAAGAGCAGCACGCTTATAAGAGCGAAATCCCAGGACACGTTCTGGTGTCTTTGTAAAATCCGACGGTTATAAAAGCACTAGCTACTGATATAAGAGCGCTCAGATCTCAAGTATGGTCAAAATGTGCGCCAAAACCACTTTTCCAAAGATATTTTTTCACCCGCAGGCTAAGATGTGTGTTGTGTAGTGGCGCGCTGTATGTTGTTGTTGTGTTGTATGCAAACTATGTGACGGCGATCATAGAGAGTGCTGACTATTTTTTCTTAAATGATTGGTTGAATCAATTCAGTTGTGCTTTGAGCACATCGTGCGTGTGTTAGAAAAGAACCAGGATGTGGAGGAATTAGAAAACAACGATGGGGATCATCCGCCCCCAACTGCAAAAGAAGCGCTGGGAGCTCTTGACATTGTCAGGCGATACGCAGCTGCTGAAGGCCTTCCCCTACGAGACATGAAGATGATAGAAGACCATTTGTCTAATTTCCGTGTTCAGTTTTCCTACATAGTGGTCGTTTCCAGGTCGATGTCGGTTCCTGTTTGGTGTTATTGGTTTGGACGCTGCATTTGGGAGAATTGGGGTTGCGGCACTTGATACCACTGTGGTTGTAATATCGGTGGGTGGTGTTGGATAAAGGGGTGATGTATGTAATGGTGTGGGGAATATTCGGGTCAATCCCAGAATAGGCACCTGATGTACCTCAATCCCAAATGAAGCACCTGCGTTCAACCTCAATCCCAGAATAGGCACCTTGCAAGGAATTAAATAAAAAAAACCTGATGATTACAAAATTTATTGTTTATACAAAGTTTATTACAAATGTAATAAAGGCAAAGTTATAAAAGGTTTAAATGGTTTAATGAATAAAGAAAAATTATTTCTGAAATAGAAATCGAATAATATTATTAATAAAATATTAAATGTGAAAATCAGGTAAAAATCAAACTGGTAAGAATAGCAAAACTAACCAAAAAAGTAGAAGATATAGCAAAAGATTAGGTTAGGTTAGGTTAGGTTAGGTTAGGTTAGAGTTGATTTTTTCAAATATTGATAAAAACAATGAAATTATATCTCTAAAAACTGTTTATATTTTTTTCTCCTCAATCCCAGATTAAGCACCTGTGTTTTGCCTCAATCCCAGATTAAGCACCTAAAAATGATTTCAGGTGCCTATTCTGGGATTGATCCGAATATTCCTGCGGAGTCCTGTGTAAGAATAGCAAAACTAACCAAAAAAGTAGAAGATATAGCAAAAGATTAGGTTAGGTTAGGTTAGGTTAGGTTAGAGTTGATTTTTTCAAATATTGATAAAAACAATGAAATTATATCTCTAAAAACTGTTTATATTTTTTTCTCCTCAATCCCAGATTAAGCACCTGTGTTTTGCCTCAATCCCAGATTAAGCACCTAAAAATGATTTCAGGTGCCTATTCTGGGATTGATCCGAATATTCCTGCGGAGTCCTGTGTTTTCTTGTTAGCAGGGCAAGCTGTGCTTTTATAGTTCTCATTTCCTCTAATATATATGTTTCCTTGCTCCTGTTGTTACTTCTAATACGGATAGGATCTGTTCTTCCCCTTTCTCTTCTTTGGGTACCCTTTAGGTGAAAATATGAGCACTCTATGTTTAGGCATTTTCTCTCTGTCAGTGACTGTCTGCACATAGGAGGGTGGAAAAAGTGCAGTTTTATCCGTATCTGCATCTTCCATTCATCATATCGAAGCTTTTTTTTGGGTGACTGTACATGCAGTTTGCTCCAATATGCACGACCCTGTTTTATAGTATCACATATGGCCCCTCATTTAATTCCTTACGAGCCCTATGTGATTCAATTGCTTTTTTCTGTTTCGCCACGACTTCTTTCCTACTCAGTGTTTTTTTTGTCTTCGACGAGTTTTCATTAGTGTTCTTGGTATCTTCCTCTTTCTCTTTATATTCCTGGTATTCCTCCCTTTCTCTTTTGTGTTCCTGTTATCTATCTCTTTGACGGGGGATATTTCATTCTCTAAGGCTACTTTTGCATCTCCCTGTAACGTAGCGTGCTGTAGCGTGTTTTCCTGTATTGCGTTTTCCTGCGACTAGTGTTTGTTTTTGCCAGCGTTTCCTAGGTCTCCTTGTATTGCTCATGTTCATTGCTCTTGTACCATATCTTATTTTTCCATGTATGTGATGCACAGGAATATATATATATATATATTATATATATATAATATATATATATATATATATATATATTTAGGAGTTATAGTCACTGGTGATTAAAAGTAGCGAAACAAAGTACAGCGCGGGTCAATAAGGCGAACAAAGTGTTAGTTTTATAGCTCGAAATTTTGAGTACAAATCGCGCGATATTATAGTTCCACTTTATAAATCATTAGTTAGACCCCATTGGAGTACGCGGTCCAATTTGGAATCCGTATATGCGCAAAGTATAGACAAAATCGAAAGAGTTCAAAGACGAGCAACTAAGATGATTCCGTCGCTTAGGTCAAAGTCGTACGAGGATAGGCTTAAGGAGTTAAAATTGACAACACTCGAGACCAGGAGGTTAAGGGGTGATCATCCGGTTTCAAAATATGAATGGGTCGATAAACGTAGATAGAGATAGCTTTTTTCGAAATATCCAATATAATAGGACTAGAAATAACGGGTGTAAGTTGACAAGTAGAAGGTTCGAGACAGCAGTTGCGAAAAAACTTTTTTACGCATAGAATAGTAAATAGCTGAATAGTTTGCCGGTAGAAAGTAAGTAGCACGTCTATAAACATGTTTAAAATCGATTAGACACTATGTTGATAGAAAGGGTATAGTTTAAGTAGTAAAATTAAGGCTTTCTGGGATAGATCCCACAGCTCAACACAGTGTTGTGGGATATAGGAGGCAGCGTCTTGGGTTAGGGGATACTCTCTGTCCTTACACACCCCCATTTAAAGAGATTCCTCTGCCGAGCGGTGCCCCCATAGTACTGTGAGGTATTGAAAAACTCATGATCTTCACTTGCCCACAAACACCTTTAAATGGGAGACCCAAAATGGGTGCACACACATTTCTACATTACTGTACAGTCTTTACAGCCACACCTACTCTTTTTCTCGTAAGTGTATATATTGTAATGTATATGATTGTAAATTTTGACTTGGTCCGCTATCGATGTGGACCGTGACTTCATGGATGCCGTAATGAAATTGACTGGATTCTTTGGATCCGATATATTTGCATGTCCTTATAAATAGATATAGAGTGTAACATATTTGTGGATAGTAGTCTATTATGACTTGATCCTGGATCAGAGATTCTATCTTTAGTTTTAAATCGATAATTAATGTTTTAAATTGATAATTATTTAGTTTTCGTAAAAATTGGTCGTTGCCAATTTACGGCAGTTTTTACATAAATTTCTTATGTCTTGTGGTTCGGAACCCACGTAAAATTGTAGGTCCCCTCCGCCACCACGAAGGACATACACAATACACGAACACAGTTAGGTGGACCAGCCATGAGTGGATCCTAGGGTCTTTGTTGGTCTGAAACATTATAACATTATAACATTATATATATATATATGTATATATATATAAGATTCGAATCCCGGTGCAAGTGATAATAATAACAAGAGGAGTTAGGGCAATAGACTCATTAGTTGACCTGAGGGCTGTGCCATTTTCTGGCCCTTCAGGCTGATTATATATATATAGTTTCTGCTGCAATTTCATTTGGTGTCATATGCGTTCCAAGCTTTTTTGCCTGACTTAGAACCATTTCCTCAACCATTGCAATATTTTCATCAGTACTAACTTCTCTTTTTCTTCCACTACCTTTGGTTCTAGCAACACATCAAGTTCTCTCAATTTTACAATTATTTTTTTCTGTATATTTATATAGAATGAATTTTACGTTTAAACACTAGAAATGAATGAATGATGCAAATCCACAAGGAAAAGAAAAATTATTTCAAGGCCTTTCGTATATGCAACGATACATCTCGTTATTGGAATAATTTTTAATTTTCCTTGTGGGGTTTGCATTATATATATATATATATATATATATATATATATATATATATATATATATATATACCGGGTTGCCCAGAAAAAAGTAAGCTATTGCTTTTAAGATTTTAGTTCAGTTTTATAGAAAGAAATACAAAATAAACAATACACGTTAATAAATATTCTTGTTTATTGTCTATATTACGACATCAAATACTCAAATATCCACCACCTTGTTGGACACAAAGCTCCAAACGATGGCGCCAATTATATTATCAATTGCCCTGTTTATGAAATTTTGTGGTAGCGAAATCCATTCTTCCACAATCTTTTCTTTTAATTGTTCAATCAATGTTAGCGAAATTAATATTCCTATACGCTCTTTTCTTCAGTTCATCCCATATTGCATAATCAAGAGGAGACAAATCTGCGCTGTTGCTAGACCAATCTTTAGGTTTTATGTAGTCAGGAACTTCTTTGTTTAAATATTCAATTGTAAGGTGAGCAGTCTGACTTGTTGCACCATCTTGCTGAAATGTATATCGATTTGCCGAAATTTCGCGAATTTTTGGTAGATGTTTCTCTAATATACTGTTGCAATAATAAACAGCATTAATTTTAACACCCCTTTCAACAAAAACAACATCACTTTTACCCAGTTTTGAGACACAGCAGGAGATCATTAGTTTTTTTAGAAAAGTTAAACCGTTGAATTAAAAGTCTTTCAGGTGTTACTTCTCTCTTGGTTCTTGCTGTAGAATATACTGGATTGTTTTGAGTGGTGATAGGTGATCGAGTTGAAAATGATTTTTCATCACTAAACCAGATTCTATTAACATTGGGAAATCTTTCAAGAAAAGCTTGACATGCTTCCATTCTGTTCATCTTATTGACTTCACTCAAGCTCTGCACTGGATAGCGTTTATAAACTGTCAATTGCGGATCTTCTTTGACAATTCGTTGTATAGAACTTCTTGAAATTCTGGTTTCTGTTGCAATTTCATTCGGTGTCATATGCGTTCCAGGCTTTTTTTCTTGACTTAGAACCATTTCCTCAACTATTGCAATATTTTCATCAGTGCTAACTTCTCTTTTTCTTCCACTACCTTTGGTTCTAGCAACACATCCAGTTCTATCAATTTTACGAATATTTTTTTTCTACATCAGAACGAGTCCATGGTTTATTTGGAAACATTGATATAATTTTTCTGGCACCATAGTGTTTCTCAATGCATAATTGTTTTATCAATATGAAATCTTCATGACTATATGAAGGCATTTTTGATGGGTGATTAAATATTTTTGAAAAATCTGCAACAAAGATAAATAGAGTATATTAAAAAGAAATATTATAAAGACATACGGAAGTACTGCATATAAAAGCAAATTATTTATTTAAATCGTTATAAAAGCAAGCAAATCTTGACAATAGTAAATATAATAGCTGATAAAAACAATAGCTTACTTTTTTCTGGGCAACCCTGTATATATATATATATATATATATATATATACAGTGTGTTGTGTGTATGTATAATGTAAAGAACGACGCTTGTTAGAAGAATGTCCGCACAAGAGGAGAGGAGAAAACGAGCAATGAAAATGAGAGCCTCCACGAATCAAACCTCGTAATTCTCCCACGTATGTCGTTTGCAGTTAAAATGTATATATATATTACGGCATGAGAAGGTGCCCCCCTCAAAGGGCATTTGATTCCGCTCGTAGGTACATGGAGAATTACGAGGTTTGATTCGTGGAGGCTCTTGGTGTAATGGTTAGCATATCTGACCGGCAATCGGATGAGACCGGGTTCGATTCCCGGGAGGTGCCTCATTTTTCATTGCTCGTTTTCTTCTCTCCTCTTGTGCGGACACTCTTCTAACAAGCGTCGTTCTTTACATTATATATACACACTGTGTGTCGTTTGCAATTAAAAAAAAATATATATATATATATATATGTGTTGTGTGTGTGTGTGTATATATATATATATATATGTGTGTGTGTGTGTATATGTATATAATATTATATATACTGTATATATCATTCATTCATTTCACGTGTCTAATTGTGAAATTCATCCCATATAATATATATATATATATACAAGCTCCACCTTCGTGAAATGAAGACTCATCGCACGGAATATTTGAAAGGTTGAAGGGAAAGGTACTGTGTGTATATATATATATATATATATATATATATATAAAGAAAAGAAAATTAAATTTCTCCAGAACAAAGAAAGAGAGAGATTAACTTATTATTAACATGATGTCAATCAACACTTTTTTATTAAGTTTCTTTATTTCTGTCGTCGTACTTCGTGATGGAATAAAGATAATTACCCAATTAATGGCATGCGGAGAGAACTTTTAAAATCTTCCTTCATTCCTTCTTTACTTCCTTACTTCCTTCTTTACTTACTTCCTTACTTCTTTCTTTACTTACTTCCTTACTTCTTTCTTTACTTACTTCCTTACTTCTTTACTTACTTACTTCCTTACTTACTTCTTTACTTACTTCTTTACTTATTTCCTTACTTACTTCTTTACTTACTTACTTACTTACATCATTCTGTACTTACTTACTTACTTCTTCACTTACTTCCTTACTTACTTCTTTACTTGCTTACTTCCTTCCTTACTTTTTACTTCCTTCCTTCCTTACTTCTTTACTTCCTTATTTACTTACTTCCTTACTTCTTTACCTACTTCCTTCTTTATCTACTTCCTTACTTCCTTCTTCACTTACTTCTTTACTTACTTCCTTACTTCCTTCTTTATCTCCTTCCTTACTTCTTTCTTTACTTACTTCCTTACTTCTTTACTTACTTACTTCCTTACTTACTTCTTTACTTATTTCCTTACTTACTTCTTTACTTACTTACTTCTTCACTTACTTACTTACTTACTTCTTTACTTGCTTACTTACTTCCTTACTTTTTACTTCCTTCCTTCCTTACTTCCTTACTTCTTTACTTCCGTCTTTACTTACTTCCTTACTTCTTTACCTACTTCCTTCTTTATCTACTTCCTTACTTCCTTCTTCACTTACTTACTTCTTTACTTACTTCCTTACTTCCTTCTTTATCTCCTTCCTTACTTCCTTCTTTACCTACTTCCGTACTTCCTTCTTTACCTACTACCTTACTTCCTTCTTTACTTACTTCCTTACTTACTTCTTTACCTACTTCCTTACTTCCTTCCTATAAATTAATATTCACTCGCATAAAATATAATTCATAAAATTCCCAAACAAACGCAGATAGAAAAAAAAATGGTAAAAAAAATTTGCGGATTTATAAATCAAACAATCCATTACACGAATTAAGAGGCAAACCGAGCTTCCATTTTTTCGCCTTTGCTGTCGTCAGAACCCAAACCAAATTTGTGTATCGAGTTATAACTATAGGATGCACTTTAGTTCGGCTTTAATGGCTTTTTCCCCAGATTTCCCTGGTGCCACGAAAGAAGTGAAAAATGAATCCATTTAAGATAATGGAGATGCTTTATTGCGGGCGTGTGTTGCAAAAGACCTTTTTCGGTCCTGAGATTTACGGCTTTAAACACGAATATTATGATTATACCCGATTCCTTCTGACGAAACTATGGCAAAAATTTGAATTACGGAGAGAGAGAGAGAGAGAGAGAGAGAGAGAGAGAGAGAGAGAGAGAGAGAGACATATTGCCAGATGGAAGAATGAGTGATAAATGCCAACCATAAATCTGAGTTGGAAGAAACTTGTAAAACGAAAAATTTTTTCTCTCTTTTTTCAAACGTTTATTTAAACTTTAGTAAGTATAATAAATGTAATACTAACTCGTACGTAGACGGCTTAAATAAACTAACAAAATGAGTTTCAAGGAGTTTGATAATAATAAAAATAAGGATCACTTGAAGATCAAGGCCCCCACCCTTCGTTAGTTAGCCTTATAAGGCTAACTAACGAAAATATCACGACTTAAACTAACTAATCGTTAGGCCAACTGTACGCCCTTGACGATTGGTTAGGTTAAGTCGTGATATTTTCGTTAGTTAGTTAGCCTTATAAGGCTAACTAAAGAAGGCTGGGGGCCCTGATCTTCAGGTGATCCAATAATAATAACGATAATAATAATAATAATAATAATAGTAAATTTGATATTGAGATCACATAATAAAGAAAACTTAAAAGTAAAAATCTTTAAGCCATAAAAAGGAGCTTTTTCGAAATTTGGACTGTTTCCGATTTTTTTTTAAATAAGATATTTAATGTAGATTTGTACGCTGATTTCAAAAATGTAAGTCTTTTCTTGGAGAAATGAGCGGTTCAAAAGTTATGTTTGTTATTGTAATTTTGTATTAGGTCAAAAACTATAACAATACAACTGAAAACTAATACAGGAGTTATTGTGTTCTTTAGTAATATTGGCTTATGTCATTAAGTATTTGTGTGAATAAATTTCGACTGTTATTTTTCTGTCGCCACATGAATTCGTACAAGTAGGTATCAATCATTTGCCGGTGAGTCCCTGACTGTCTCTTATTCCTACGTTTGGCCTTATTCCACATAGATTCAACACCTTGTGTTAGGTTCGGTTAGGTTAAGTTAAGTTATGTTATGTTAGGTTAGGTTACTTACCTCTCTTAAGTAGTTGTTGAAGTCTACAAATGTGTTGTGGCCAATGTGCAAAAGATTTTTCTACAGTAACTATAGGTAAATTAGTACACCATGTAACTTTTGAAATAGTAACTATACGTAAACTAGAACACTGTGTAACTTTTAAAATAATAATTTCTCCAAATAAATACTTACATTTTTTAAATCAGTGTACAAATCTACATTAAATATCTTATTTTCAAAAAAATAGGAAACAGTCCAAATTTCGGAAAAGGCCCCATAAAAATATAAGTTTGTTCATAGCAAATTAATTTCTCTGTTTTTGAGGCCACGAGTTACACTTTGCATATAATGAATGCTGTGGTACTCTCGTACAAAAGTAATCATTAGTCATGTAATGTATTATATTTCTACAGGGTGTCCCATAAGTCTGGAACCATAGGGTAAAATAAGTAATTCATGTTTTTCCGTTTATGTAAGTGCCCATGATGTCTTTGAGTGAGGAAGAACGCATCCAGGTAATTCTGCTCGTAGCGAGGAGCCCCGATCTCACCCGTTGGATTTTTATCTCTGGGGTCACTTGAAGGCGTTGATCTACGCGAAGAAAATTCAGTGTTGCACATTTGCAGGAGCGCATCATCGACGCATGTAACACCATCACTCCTGATACCATTCGCCGTGTGTTTGCTGACTGGATATCTCGTCTGCATTCGTATATCAATAATAATGGTGGACACATTGAACACGTTCTGTGAATAAAAGCCGTTTTTATTGCCGTTTTTATCATTTTGCCCTATGATTCCAGACTTATGGAACACCCTGTGTGTGTGTGTGTGTGTGTGTGTGTGTATATATTAACATTTATAAGGAAAATTTTTTTCATAAAAAAGGAGTTTGTTACAATTTCTCTATAAGAAATTCGTTATTACATCTTCAAAACATTTACGAGTCCAAATCAAAATTAATAATATAGGCCTACACATTTTTAATATCAATTAACGAATATGGACTTAATTTATATCCTAAAATAATGATTATTACAATAAACTATTATGGTTAAACAATATTTAAGTATATGGACCTTTTCCAGTTTGTGTACCGTTTTTCATATAATTTATTTTTGAGAATATTTTTGTTAAAACTAACGAAAATATCACGACTTAATCTAACCAATTATCAAGGGCGTATAGTTGATCTATTATTAATTATAACATTGTTTGTTTCTGGAATAGTATTTACTATTTACTAATAGATCAACTGTACGCTCTTGATAATTGGTTAGGTTAAGTCGTGATATTTTCGTTAGTTTTAACAAAAATATTCTCAAATATAATTATATGAAAAACGGTACACAAACTGGAAAAGGTCCAAGTATATTAGAAATAATATATTCCTCGATTCTTTATTACCATTATAAAGTACAGTATATATATTACATAATGTTATTTAGTAATATAAAAAGAGTCGGAAAGAATGCAGAGACCTTATTGAAGGGATAAAGCCTCCACCAATAAATAATGCCTAAGACAATTATTTACTATTATCTATACGATTAATTCCTATATGATTAAGATTACATATTATTTAATAGTATAAAAGGGAGTTACTTATTAAGATTACTAGTACAGTTCCCGCCGCTTCGCTGACGGTTAGACAGGCTAAACTACAAAAAAAGAACCCAGCCGTGAAAATTTTGAGCTTCACATTGTGTCAACATTTCTGAATCTGGTATCTCCCAAAACCTCCTCACCCCCATTCATACAACTTGGGGGCTAACCCCCTCCCCCATTACCCCCACCCCTCCCCATTACCCCCACCCCTCCCCATTACCACACCCATCCCCCATTACTCCCACCCCAACCCTTCCGCCCACCCCAACCCTTCCCCCCACTCCCACCCTTCCCCCCACTGCCACCCTTCCCCCATTGCTAAACTACAGAAAAGAACACAGTCATGAAATCTTGAGCTTCACATGGCCGCCCTAATACAATTTCTGAATTTTTTTTACAATTTCTGAATTTTTTTCTCACAATTTTTTCTCACAATTTCTGAAAGTGTGACGGACGGACAGACAGACAGACAGACAGACGGACGGACAGCTCTCTTATTATAGTATAGATTAGAAATTATGTCCTATTAGTTGACTATTATGAATTAATTATATTATTATTATGGATATATGTATAATTTTCATTATCAATCATGTTTCAATATTATATACAGAGTAGTGAAAATGAGAATTAATGTAAACAATGTACGGGTTTGTACATCAATTACAAACATTCAATTACAAAATTCTCAGGTTTGGGTCCAATTTTTTAGAAAAAGCTCGTAGTTATATACTGTAAAGTGTAAGGATAAGTCAAAAAGATCTAGATATTTTTTAAATTTATATAGAAATGTATTTATTAACATACAGTACATTTAAATTATAATATGTAATTAAAAAGATGAACTACTGTAATAAATCTAATTCGTGAAAAGTCATTGTTTTACTTAACTATTATATACTAGTTGAAACCTCAAATTACTCTCCATAAATAGATTTGAGCTCTCTTGGAAAATTATGCGATGCAAAGTGATATACGAGTATATGTTAAGAGGGATTGCGTTTATTTCATGTTCTCCAACTTCACTTGTCTACAGTTCGTGGCTGGCGCCTGTAGACCTTTTCTTTCAAAGAGCCAGTAGTATGCCCGAAAAATGGACGAGTGCAATGCAATTGCAAATATTGCAATGAGTGCCAGTGCCAACCCCCCTGTTGCAAGACCCACTTCTCCAGTGCTAACCCCAGGGTACCAAAAATTGGGGAGGGGAGCTCCCCCAGCAAGCTGGGGGAGTCCACCTGACATCTTTGGGGGAGAAGGTGGAACGGCCTTAGCCCCCAAAGGGAAACCTAACCTAAGCTTTAACCTAAGAAGGAGAGAGGAGAGTTCTTTATTCCACCGGAGTCAGTCGCATAATAAGCGTCCAGGGCCCAGCATCTGATATACAGAGGGTCTGGAGGTGCCAATTACCACTTATTTATTTATTTATTTCTATAAGGATAGTTGGCAGATACCACCATTTTAATTAATTATTTATAGATGAGTTTCCAGAGACTCTATATAATGCAATTATATGCAGGGTTACAGGCTGCACCATTTATTTTAATAACTTATTTATTAAAGGCAAGAGAAACTTTCCTTAAATTGTACGAACTAATTAAAAACACATTATTTATTTATTTAATTAACAATAAGTGAAAAATGCAGGCTAGGGTACCCGGGTCAAATAATAAACAGCATACAACTAGCTTAACCGGGTCAAAGGAAATTAGCTGGGTGTGCTATGCATCTAATAATAAAAGAAATACACAGGACTCTTTATATTGCACATTATTCCAACAACATAATCTATAAGAATAATATTTAATTTACCTATAACTCAAGAGACCTGAATAGCGTCCATTTACACTAAACCGAACCGAAAGTGTCCATTTACTTTTGTCATACATCTCTTATAAATGTCTTCAAAATCAGCATTTCTTTTTATTCCAAGAAAGACAAAAATGCCCGATTGTTCATTCTGACGAAGGTCAAGCTCTTCACTCCACCTTAGACTTACAGTTTAATGGGGAAACCGGACCACTAGCAGCCAGCCGTCTTAGACAATAGATCACCGAGGGTGTCCATTTATCTAACAACCAATTGCGCGGAGGATGATCGTTTACCGCGCGCCGGCTGCAATCGTAAATTTATTTTATATTTTATTTTTCTTTGCATGAATGAAAAGGATTATTATTATTATTATTATTATTATTATTATTATACAGACATCTACACATTTTTTCAAAATTAACACCACACACACACACACACACACACACACACACACACATTATGATTTCCCATCGCCAAATCCCTCCGTCATTGCCCATCTACACGCCATACAACTTCTACACGCACACACACACACACACATCATGATTTCCCCATACGAAAACGTCCCAACCTAGGGAATGTTCTTTATTATAGCAACCATCAAAATAAGGCAACTAGTTGGTGCTCCAATTAAGTTTTTTATTATTAACGGGTCACAGAAATCTCCTACACAATCTGAAACAATGAACTGAATAACCTTTATCATCCTCTATATATACATTATTGAGAATTATTATTATATTTAAAATAAACTCGTCAGCACTGCCCCATACACGATACTTTACGCTTCCACCTATTATTAAAAATTAATGAAAAATCTTAAAATCCCACAAGCGAAACTTTAAACCGACGTGAATTGTCCCGAAATCCAAATTTATTTTCCAATGTCGCTAAAATCCTTCATATATATATATATATATATATATATATATATATATATATCCACAGGTAAGGTAATAAAACATGTTTATCACACGGCCGTTCTCTCCATTGTCCTCCCACAATTAATTTTGTAAAAATTATTTTCAGTTTCAGGTGATTGTAAAATCCATCATATATATATCACAGGTAAGATAATAAAATTGGGTGTTTATTATACGGCAAACTCCCCATCGCCCTTCCACAATTAATTTTTTAATTATTTTCAGTTTTAGGTGATTGTAAAATCCTTCATATATATATATATATATATATATATATATATATATATATATGACAGGTAGGTAATAAATTGGGTGTTTATTATAAGGCAAACTCCCCATCGCCCTTCCACAATTTTTTTTTTTAAATTATTTTCCAGTTTTAGGTGACTATAAAAGTCGCTAAACAATTTCATATATATATATATATATATATATAATGGTAATAAGTCAAATGAAAATAATATTGTTTTTGGCTCTAGAAGGACGCAACGGTTCGCTGGAATTTACATTGAGGCAGATCGGCGCCTGGTCAGTTTGCTTGACGCCTCAGAAAAACAAATTTTATTTTCTAAACAAAACTTCTCTCTCTCTCTCTCTCTCTCTCTCTCTCTCTCTCTCTCTCTCTCTCTCTCTCTCGAATCTGTTTCACTTCTGAAAGAAATCTATGGAATGGATAAGTTATATTTCACACGCCCCCAGAATTCGGAGCTCGTCCAATTACAGCCCAATGGGTGGAGTTTGAGAACGAGCTCAGGACCTCTGGTTGGTGGGTAGTCACGCTTACACGTTATGGTTCACCCAAATTTCACCGACGGCCAATACTTTCTGCTTACGGAGGGCGTGAAATTCCATTACTACGACTTCTGTTCTTTATATCCCTACGTGATGAAGAACAATCCGTACCCCGTAGGTGCACCTGAAAAACTGGTGGGCCCCGCCATGCCAACCATCGAGGAATTCTCATCTAACTTGAGTGAGCGCTACTTTGGACTCTCTTTCGTAGACGTGCTCCCCCCTCGCGATTTATGGATGCCGATCTTACCTGTTGTTATAGATCACAAGCTCATGTTTCCCCTGTGCGTGAAGTGCGCAGAGGAGAACAATGGGGATTGTAATCATACACCCAACCAGCGTAAGATCAGAGGTGTATATACAAGCCCTCAGCTGAACCTAACCGTTCGCCATGGATACAGAATATTGAAGCTACATGAGGTGTGGAGGTTTCAGAAGCTACCCAACCTTTTCACGCCATATATAAACGCTTTTTTTTTAAGGATAAGGTAGAGGCATCAGGGTATCCGCGAGGAGTTGGTACCGAAGATGAAAAATCGGCTTATATTCAGCGTTACCGTGCCCGTGAAGGTATACAGCTTGACCGTTCCCAAATTGTTAAGAATTCTGGCAAGCGCTTTAGTGCAAAGTGATTCATGCTAGACCAAATCCGTACACGATTCAACAGTTTATGGTGTGACTCGCTCCCCTCGTCGAGCCGATCCACCCATCCGTGGCTGATAGTCATCTCAGAGCTTGAAACCGACTGGACGTGCACTCCTGGAATACGATGGAACTTCCTGAGAAGCATTCTCAATGCCGTGTACGATGTGTCCGTGACGAATCATTCCGCATGTTCAGGCGTCAACCGGTGCCATTAACTATGTACTTGAAAACGACTTGTAGAAAAGCAAACTCTGATAAACGTAATGTTATCTATTTAAATGTTGAGGAGATGAATAGAGTCTTCGTGAGTGGGGTGAGGGCCGTTATAAAATACCTGCTGCAAGTGTAGGTCCAAGAAGGGAACAGATTAGTGATGCCCCCCATATGCCAGTGTTTGTACGTTGTGTATAAATAACGATCAGCCATGCATTGATATACGACTGATGTGGAAGAATGCATCTGATAATAACGTTCTTGTCCCCGCGAAACCGATTAATCCTCGACCGAATGTTTGAAATCGTTGGATTCCGCAAGCTGAAGCATATATTAGACGCGCGTGTTACGGATATGATTATTTTGAAACGGTTCTTGAATACGCATACACCGCTCTGCTCGACGGGTTTATCGAATGTAGGAATGAACAAGGCGAGAATGGTCTAGAGCTGGATGCTTATTTAAAGGTTTAGACTCTTCGAAATATCATGAACTTTGGTACAAAGAACTTGAGCGGTGCAGGGCAGAGCTCGCCGACACTGTTCACCCTGAAGAATTGTACCTCTATATAATGAGCAGCTGTCGTTACGCCTTAGAAGATTATTTCAATTGCCGCTATGCGTTGTGAAGAAGAGTTCACGATTGAAAAGCTTGGGTCGGTAAGAAAAAAAAAAAAACCCTCGATTGGAAAGGAGTGTTTATAAACTTGTATTTAATAATGATGTGGTTGTAGCGATGACCTCTTTATGCGTGCTTTTGAATGTATTCTATCCGTGTTTAAAAATAACTTGCCAACCGAATGTAAAGTGGGCACAAAAATATTATTGAACGATATGAAGGCCATTTACATCGAGTATAGGTATCCCTATAACTTGAGCAGTGAAATAATGGTAAATCGTATTTACTGCGTAGTGCAAAGCAATAATGATGTGACTGTAGACTCGATTACGTGCGAGTTTAGTGTTTTAGTTAAGCGCAGTAGAACATAAAGCGAATGTATTTTGATATATATTTATTTTCAATATATTTAATTATTTAGTATAATTGTATATATATTTTTTCCTGTATTAATATGGTGATGATTATACTCCATCGTTTTGTATTTCTTATATTATTTTTTATTTTCAATATATTTAATTATTTAATATAACTGTATATATATATATATATATATATATATATATATATATATATATATGTGTGTGTGTGTGTGTGTGTATATATCTATATGTGTGTGTGTGTGTATATATATTTCTCCTGTACTGTTATATTAATGGTTATACTCCATCGTTTTGTATTTCTTATATTATTATTTTTTATTGTATTTTTTGATTATATATATATTTCTTCGTTCGTATTTCCTATATTATTATTAATTTTTATTGCATATATTCCTCGTTTGTATAGGATTGTGTATTTATTTTCTATATATTTCGTGAAATGTAATCCAATAATTCTTCTAAATAAACAGAATGTTGTAATGGTGTTTTATTTAATTCTTTTGGTTGTGTATATAAATGATATTATTATTTAATTACATGTATACCAAATGGCCGGTTACGCATTCTAAACCAACTGACGGATTTCTAAGCCAACTGTCAAGAATATCTGAATAGCGCAATCTGGCAGCTGAAAAATTAACTAATATATACACATGCACCTGCCTTCTAGGTCTTCTAAGTCAACTGGCGGGTTAAGCCAACTGACGGATTATGCCAACTGGCTCACAGAGCACGCCAAACAGTCACATTCCTTGAGAACGAAACACCGGATTTTATCGAACCCAATATGTGGCCGGCTAGTAGCCCCAATCTTTCACCACTAGATTATAGTGTTTGGGAAGCCCTGAAGTCCAAAGTTTACATCCCTGGTACCAATATAAGAGACATAGATGAACTACACGAAAGAATTCTGCTCGGCTGAGAGGAGGTGTCTCAACGATATGTAAACAGGTGTATTGATCAGTGGCGTCCAAGTTTGGAGGCCTGCGTTGAGCAGGAAGGAGTACACATCGTGCAACTTCTCAATTAAGACGAACAACATGCTAAGGTAAGCATCTATGAAGTTTGAGAGCTCTAGTCCCCTTACTTTTTTTAATATGACAGTTTACCTCTAAGGGGTCACTTTTTTTACCCACCCTGTATATATTTCAGGTTGTAACATAAATTCTGCTCGATTAGAAAACGGACGATAGATAATAGACTAACCTCAAGATAATGTGAAATAGTTTTAGAAATGTTGCAAAATACACGGGGCGACAGGTTCGCACAGGTTTTATCACGATACAGAATGATACAGAATGACTTAGGCTAGTGTAGGTTTAGGCTAGTGTAGCATTAGGCTAATGAATATTTTCTCCGGTGTTTTTCATACAGTTACAACGCCACCCCTACGATATCACAGTAATTGAAAAAACATGGAGCCCACGAAAGAGCATATTCGACATGTGATGTTGTATGAGTTCCATAAAGGATCTAACGCTAGTGAATCCGCAAGAAACATTCAAAGAGTTAATGGAAATGATGTTGTGAGCGAATGGATGTGTAAGAGATGGTTTGAGAAGTTCAGAAATGGAGACTTCAGTCTGAAAGATTATCAACGAACAGGACGACCAAATGAGTTAGATGAAGAGTTGCTGAAAGCAACAGTCGAGGAAAACCCAACGGTAACTGTAAGAGAACTTGGCCTGCAACTCGGCGTTAGCCATATGACCATTCATCGTCATTTGAAGCTGTTAGGAAAAGTAGTGAAAGTTGGAAAATGGGTTCCGCATGATTTGTCACAAGCGAATCTTCAACATCGAATCGATATTTGCACATCACTGCATTCTCGGCAACTGCAGGCACCATTTTTTAATCGGATCGTCACTGGGAATGAAAAATGGGTCCTCTTTGTCAATTTAAGCGTCGACATCAGTGGCTTAGCCGTGAAACAAAGCCTGAACCTCAGCCAACAAATGGAAACCATCCAAAGAAAATTTTGCTGTGCGTTTGGTAGGATATGTAAGGACTTATTCATTTTGAGCTTCTGCCAGATAACCAAACAATCACAGCTGAAGTCTACTGCCAACCACTCCAACGACTGAAGATGACATTACAAGAAAAACGTCCTGCATTAATTAATCGCAGAGGTGTTCTATTGCACCAGGATAACGCGCGCCCTCACACTGCTCGAATTACCACTGCCCAATTTGAGGCATTTGGTTGGGAAAAAAATACCTCATCCACCTTATTTTCCGGACTTCGCACCTTCAGACTATCATTTATTCAGAAGTTTGCAACACCACCTAGATGGACAAAAGTTGCAATCCAGGGAAGCTATCGAAAACGACGTGATCGCTTTTTTTAACTCGAAACCAAGGGATTTCTTCGAACGTGGCATAAAAAACTTTTCTACAGGTGGGAGGAGGTTATAGAAAAAGAAGAGAATTATATTGATGATTAATTTGTCATTATGTCATTTAATTTTTATTGTGAATAAACTAAAAATTCGAGCAAATTTGTCCTTATAAGTCATTTAATTTTTGTTCTGAATGAACTAAAAAATCGAGCAGAATATATGTTACAACCTTATATATATGAACGAAAGTTATATACGAGTATACAGTATATATGCTTTAAAATTTAAACGTAGCAGTGAACTAATTACACGATAGGCAAACATTATGAAACACTAAACGCACTGAGAATTGCATTAACGGAGTAAAATTTTTCATGGAAAGAAAACTTTCGATAAGCGATAAACTTATTAATTAATCTCTATATATTTTTGTTATCTCGCCTTTTCCCTTCATTCCCTGACGAGGTGTACTTCTGAATACACGAAAGGCCTTGAAATCATTTTTCTTTTTCATTGTGGGTTTGCATCATATATATATATATATATATATATATATATATATATATATATATTCTTGGATTTGTTCCTCCTTTAATTAGACTTCACCAAAATATACTCGTATTAAAAAGTTTAATTTCATATTCCTGAAAGCATCATAGCCACTTTTTTTTATGGAGAGAGGGCAATGCTCAGGTTTTCTGCCCGAATTATCAACTATTTGTTTAAAAGATGAAAAACTATTGTGTTCACGTCAGATGTTCGAGTTTATCTAGTTTAAAAAGCTATTTAACCAAACCTAATTTAATCTAACCTAACCCTTGTACCATCTTACCGAGAACGACGTAGTAAGTGTTTCGAACGTGAATGAGAGCTCGAAAGGGTGGGTTGGGGGATGGGATGTTACCTCAAAAAAAAATTTACCCTCCTACAGAGGGATGACAAAAGTAAATAGACACTACGATGATGGTACTCAAGAATAAATAGGAAAGTTCATCAATGGAATGTTAGAATGTGTGTGACCTTTACATAATGGAAAGGGGGAAAGCAATACCATTCTAAATATATTCATTCAATAAATCTATTATTATTTATTGACTGTTACTTTCAAATACAAATGGTTCTGCGTCAGGGGTAGATGACTTATCGAATGAGCACTTAAAATATGCAAATGACGTAGTATGTCTGCATATATCATTGCTCCTATCAGTCATGCTTGCTCATAGCTATATCCCTGCAGAGTTCATGAGGGTATATATCTTGCCCCTGGTCAAAAATAAGTACGGAGACATTCTGTCCAGCAATAATTACAGGCTTATTGCTGTCGCTTCCTGCTTCTCGAAACTACTAGAAAAACTCTTGTTACGCCGATTAAGTGATTTCCTATGGACATCTCCTAATCAGTTTAGCTTTAAAAGGTCCCACTCAACTGACCTTTGTATCTATGTACTTAAAGAAACAATATCTAAATACATTGACAGTAATTCAACTATTTATAGCTGTTTCCTAGATATAAGTAAGGCATATGATAGGGTGAACCACAATATTTTATTTGCAAAACTAGAAGACAGGAAGGTTCCCATGTACATATTAAATTTATTGAAATTCTGGTATTCCCACCAATCTTTCACTGTTAGGTGGGGCAATGTACTATCCAAGTGCTTTGGCTCCTCTTGCGGGGTGAGACAAGGCTCCTTGCTTTCCCCTATGCTGTTTAATGTGTATATCGACGGATTAATTGCTTCACTTAATGAGGCAATAGTGGGATGTTGTACAGATAATAACACAAGGATAAATAACTCAGTTTATGTCGATGATATGGTGTTAATAAGTCCCTCTGTTAAAGGTCTGGATCGGCTACTAAAAGTCTGCGAAGTGTATTCGCAGAAACATGATATTCTTTTTAATGTTACAAAAACTAAGGTTATGCAATTTCATCCTAAAAACTGTAATCAGCAAGCTGATATAAGGTTTAAAATGAATGGTGAAGTAATTGAGGAAGTACAAGAGTTTAAGTATTTGGGTCAGACTATTACCAGCTCCTTGAGTGATGACTCGGATATAAGAAAACAATCTCGAAGCCTGTGTGCTAAAGCGAATATGACCATAAGGAACTTTCGATTCTGTACAAGTGAAGCTAAAGACTCTCTTTCGTACTTTCGGCAGTAATATATACGGACAGCAACTCTGGGTGAATAATAAAAAAGGTTCTGGCAGAACTCTAAATTTGTTGTACAACAGGTCTTTTAGACTCTTACATAAATTACCCCCGAGATGCTCAGCTTTGCAAATGTTTGCTACCCGCAATGTCCCGAGCTTCCCGGAGGTAACAAGACGTGCTCAACACAGTCTAATGCAAAGAATTAAAAAATCAACCAACCCGATTATCCAAGCTATCCATGAGTCCTGCCATTTATCCTCTAAGCTATGGACCTCTTGGTACGAAAACGTCTCTCTGTAGCTCCACTTAACTTCGACATTACAGTATTATTTCTAATCACTTATATATATTTCTATCCTTAGTATATGAACTGTCATTGTATTAATAATATCTGTCATATGGACTATAGTCTGCCAATAAACCTTTTCATTTTCATTTTCATTTTCAAATCAAAAACTATGGAAAAACCGATGGTGTCTATTTACTTTTGTCCTCTGTACATGTGTGAATTATCACACACTGTACCTAATTTATGAGCAGTTGCCTACGTACACACACACATACACACACACACACACACACGTGCGCATTTTCGCATAAGCGAGGTATCAACTTTTTAAAATTTATATATCTAAAACACAAACTAATCAAACCTTATTTAACATAACCTAACCTTAGTGTTGTCGTACCGAGAAGGGCGTAATAAGTGTATGGGACGCAAATGAGGGCTCGAAGAGTGGTTTCCGCTAATCTAGCGCAACTTAATCTAGCGTAACAACTCAATCATGATTAACCTATCTTTTATCCGACAGTAAAATTGTTTCTATATTTTTGTATACAAATTTTTGAAGCTATTGAAGAATTTGAAGAATAGGGACCCCAGCCTTCTTTAGTTAGGCTTATAAGGCTAACTTACGAAAATATCACGACCTAACCTAACCAATCGTTAGGTTAACTGTACGCCATTGACGATTGGTTAGGTTAGGTCATGATATTTTCGTTAGTTAGCCTTATAATCTGTCAATTATGATTACTTCTCATTCTATGCCATTCTCATTCTCATTTTCGGTCCTCAAATGAAAAGGACCAATGACATCCTTGGCAGAATGGGTGGACACATCGACCATGCAGAAATCAGTTGCGCGAGTCGGTGCAGGATTTCAGCGGTTCATCCCCGTTTTCCTCCGCGGACAGCATTCATCAGAATCTCGACACACCAAACATCAAGATCAACATGAAACTCGGCTTCGTCATTCTACCATATTTTTTTACTTCTTCTTTAAGTTATTTCATAACCTCCTTTTATTCTCCACCGCATTCCCACTTGCTATACTATATCAGGTCGGACCACCTGCTCGTATTCTGGATGGATGTATCGAAACGATGCTTCGTAGAAAGATGAAACTTAATCTCGGAAATGTTTGTCTTCAAAGCTTATTAATTATTATATATATATATATATATATATATATATATATATATATATATATATATATATATATATATATAGCAAGAGAGAGAGAGAGAGATTCCCATGTAATAAACTAAAAATGGAATATAATCAGCTAATGTAATTAATTAATACGGATAAAAAAGTAAATCCGGCCAAAAATGAGGGAATTCATCATAATTTGGAAGATGTCTACAAAATGAACACAAAGCCAAGGCCTGGTTTGGACGTGTTACCGGAATAAATGATATCATTATCCCCGGCTGTACGTGGAGTGTTTACATGGAGGCAGAATAGTAGAGAATCTGCGTGCCATAATTAAGAAAAAATGTACGGAAATGAGCAGAAACAATCACACACACTTATAAATTCCATATATAAAGAGAACGTGCCTAAAGGCACCGTATTTTCGGAATTTTTATCTATATAAATTTCCATATAAGGTATTGAATTTGAAAGGTTATAAGCTAAAAATATGTTTTTTTTTACTTTTTTTTAACTTCGTTATTCAAATTCTGCATGTTGTTCTCCTTCGCTTGTGAGTAATAATTATAATCAGTGGGAGGGGCCGGGAAATGACACAGAGCTCAGTTAGTACGGCACATTGGCACTAACTCCTGGATTATTATCACCCAGCACAATCGAGAGTCAAACCCCCGACCTCAGTGTCTTTCTTCACTTCGCTTATAGTATAGGGGAAAGGTGTTACGCATTGAACCATGGTCGCGGACCTTACTTGTGTATAGTATACAGAGGACTGACGAAAACAAATAGACACTACGACGATTGTCCTCAAGAACAAATGGCAAATGTTATCAGTGGAATGCCAAAATGTGTGTCACCTTTACATAATGGAAAGGGAACAGTAACACGATTCTAAATATATTCATTCAATACATTTTTAATTATTTATTTACTTTTTAATATCTATGAAAAAAAAACAACCCGAAGGTGTCTATTTACTTTTTGTCAACCCTCTGTACAGGACGAAATTGACAGGAAAATAAAAATATATTTTCTCTATAATATTTTAATTAAAAAAAAAATCATATTAAATTATATTTTAAATTTACCTTAAAATAATAAACTTTTTTATAATTAATTCAAAATCTTAAACAATTTCTGTTGACTTAAAAAATATATTTTGCAGTAAGAGTGCAAAAGATCGTATCTCAGAGACTTTATAAATTAACTTTTACACATACCCTTCGACCCAAAAAAGGGTTTATCAACTCCCTAATTGGTAATGCCAAGTTTTCGCCAGTGACGTATTAATAAAGGTTGAACCTTGCTCGAAGAAGCGCCTCTTAATTAACACATTTAGCAATTTATCTAAAATTACTTTTATGGACGCTCATAATGAAAGTCTCGCAAATTTAAAAGTGTTCAATCCGCAAATACAACTTCATTATCTAAAATATATTAATATCCGATACAAAAGCGTGTTAGGCCTTTTAAAATGTATAAATAACTTAAGGTTGTCCTTTGTTAAATGTAATTCCAATAGGTCGTTGAGAAATTTAATAGATTGCATCTGGACCGCGCGCGCGATAACACACAGATGTGTCGACAAACTTGTAGCAAAGTTCATGGAAACGGGATCCATAGGAGATAAACCACGCAGTGGACCTCCGAGGGCATCCACCGACGATGACACAGCCGCTACCATCCTCGCTCATTTCACAAACAGTCCCCCGAAAGTCTCTTCGGCGTTTTTATTGCCGTTTTTATCATTTTGCCCTATGGTTCCAGACTTACGGGACACCCTGTGTATATATATATATATATATATATAATATATACACGATGAAAATAACCATGAAGAAAAAAGGAAAAACAGAATGGTGCCCAAACGTTTTTCATCTAATATTTATTCTCTCATATATATATATATATATATATATATATATATATATAAGGGTTCCTGAGGATGTAATTAGACGAAAGCGCTCGAGCACCATTCTGTGTTTCCTTTTCCTTCGTGGTTATTTTCATCATAAATATTATTCACGTGTTACTTTCGTGAAATAATATATATATATATATATATATATATATATAGAGAGAGAGAGAGAGAGAGAGAGAGAGAGAGATATGCACCTCGGTCGTGCAGTGGTTAGCGTCGCTGACTACGAATCCATCGGTCCCGGGATCGAAACTCGGTGACGGCAGGCGGCGCGCAGCAAAAAGCAGCTGTTCATCCTTTCACATAATAAAGTGGTTGGTAGATAAAGGGGTACCCTGGGTAGCGTAGTGGTAAAACGCTGGGCTGATGGTGGGGTGTAGTTCGGATTCCACGTTAAACTGTAGGTCTAAGGTAAAGTGAAAAGCTTGACCTTCGTTAGAATGAACAATTCGAGCGGAAGCAAACCAAAGGTGTGTGTGTGTGTGTGTATATATATATATATATATATATACTGTGTTGTGTGTGTGTGTGTGTGTGTGGTGTATATATATATATACAGGGATAGTCAAAAGTCCAGAAACATAGGAACTGTATATACAGGGTGTCCCATAAGTGCTGTCTCATAGGAAAATTTATTTTAAATTAAATTTACAAAATTAATACATTACAACTAAAACAAATATTAAAACTGATCTCTTGTTTTGGAACCTTTTTTGTTGCAGGTGGAATAACACGCAATGGCTAATATGGAAATGAGTTACACTCGTGAGGAAAAGGCAGAAGCCTTTTTCTCACCAGTGTAACTCATTCATATATATATATATATATATATATATATATATATATATATATATATATATATCGGGTGGCCCAAAAAAACGCCTTCAGATTTGAACATCAATAACTTCAAAAATATGCAGTTCACACTTCCAAAATTTACATAACTTTTATCTCAATCTATTGATCAGCCATCATAAAAATTTCAGACCTCTTCATAAAATACTTTTTCCACAGCTGAGGGAACAATGAAGTATGGTGAAAAAAACGAATATCATAAACTGAAAAATTTTATTATTCACATCTTAACAAATATGATCAATATGTCCGCCGTCCTGCTTACAAACTAATCTTAACCTTTTTTTCCACGACATGATACATTTTCTGATTTCTGCTAAAGTTATTTTGTCCCAACATTCGAGTATTTTTTTCTTTAATTGTATTTCTGTTAACTTTTCTGTTTGGCCTTCATAAATCTCTGCTAGAGTGTTCCATATGCGATAACCCATGGGATTGCAATAAGGTGATTGTGGGGGGCCAGTCGTTTTTTCCAATGAAGTTGACTACATTCTATTGTAGATAATCCTGTGTGAACTGGCTTGTATGAGCTGTAGCACCATCTTCTTGGAGTACCGTATGAAATCATTTCCATAATACAGACGCCGGCAATCAGGCAAAAGATTCTCCTCTAAGAGATTTACATAGGTTTCTGAATTAATTTTTTTATTTTCTGAAATGAAATTAATTTCCTCTTTCCATTCCACGATACACCTGCTAATAGCATGATTTTTTTGGAAAACCGACTTGTCTGGTGGTAAAGTCTCGATGGAGGAATATCTTTCTTACGCCGACCATAAACAACATCGTTCCGGGAGTTTCGAGCAATCTCGATGGTGAAATCTTTTTCATCTATAAAAACTATTTTTTTAACATCATTGGACGAAAATCTATCAAGAATTTTCTACAACGAATTTTTCTTTTAGCTCTTGCATTGCTGTCACGTCTTGAAACACGGATCCTTTTAAATGCTTTAAGTCCTACCGTTCTCTGCATTCTTTGTATGGAACTTCGACTGATACCTACATTTCTTGCAATTTTCCTCTGAGAGCAGTGTGACCCAGGTCGATCCTCTTGAGATAGGCTCATCATTTCGATAATTGCTATATTGTCCTGAGTGTAAACTGTTTTAGGCCGATCACTTCCACGCTTCCGTGCCGTCGAACCGGTTGCTTTAATTTTTTTAATTATTCTATTCACAAACGTAACATTACAAGTTATTCCTGGAAATTCCCTCAAAATTCTTGCCCCAGTCCATCTTTTTTCCAAGAAACACTTTTCAATCACCGCTTTTTCACCGTTAGTTAGAACCATAATTTGAAGGGTAAGTTTAAAAAACAGTATTTAGGATGGGCGTAGCCTATATCATCTGACGTTTTTCAGAGACTAACAGATTATCCATAGGCTAAGGAAACTACTGTACTTCAAGTCTTAGAATAGTTGCCATTCCAGCTATACATATTTAGGATTTATGATATTCGTTTTTTTCACCATACCCTAGGGTCACTCACTGTGGGATTAAAGGAATTAAGTCGGTCGAACAACGTCAGATAAGTTTCATTTAATACTTTTTCTTTAACAGATCTTTCGTCGGTAGCTTAATTATATATTCATTTAGCATAAAATTGTGTTACAAGAACCTGTTTCTGCGTTTCAAGAACATTTTTGCGGGTTTTCGCAGGTGATGGCACAATAAGCACGAGGTAGACCTACGTTGTAATTTATTAATTTCCAAACGTTCGTTTTTTGTTTTTTGTTTTTTAACTAATTAAAAGCATGGCACCCCCGTCAAGTACTTGCAGTCGCTGTGAAGGGAAATTTGCCGTTTACGCGTTTACAATGGCTAATAATAATGAACAGTTAGTTTGCAGGTGGTGCTCAAGCATGAAAGTCCTGAGGAACGAGTTAGAACGTGAGAGGGAGGCCAGGGTGAGGCTTGAAGAAAGCGTAATGCTCCTGACGGCAAAATTAGAACCCCTTGAGTCTCCAGTTACGACCCCTCCTGCCTCAGTTTCTACTAAGAATACAAATAGTATTAAAAGCCCTCTCTCTTCCCCTAGTTCCTAACCCTTCGTTCGAGTGCGTAATGGAGCCCCATTGAGAAAACCTAAGACTTGTCTACCAGTAATAACAAGCAATAAGTTTTCTGTTTTAGGTTTCGAAGATGCTGATAAACCGGAAATACGACTCGTTGGCGATTCCATTGTTCGAGGGCAGCTCGAGGAATTCTGTGGGAGAAACCCTCGTCGCAGGCGCCGTTACTGCTACCCTGGTGCAAGGGTGGAGGATAACTAATAGTGTTGACCATTTTACAGACGGTACCGCCAAGGACACAACGTATGTTATTCATGTCGGTACTAATAACGTTTTAAATTCTAGATCGGAAGAACTGCTGGCTAGGTACAGGGACTTACTAGAGCGACTAAAGGAGAAAACTAATGAGATTGTCTAAACAGGTATACTTCCTCGAATTATCCAACGAAACGATTTCTACAGCAAGGCGACCTATATTAACAATAACCTAAAGTCTCTTTGCCAACAGGAAGGAGTGCATTTTGAGAATTTTTGGAACAGTTTCTACGGCAGGAGGGACTTGTTCCTCGAACATGGACTTCATCTCAATGATTGGAGCTGCGCGTTTAGGAAGACTATTTCATAATACTGTCTCTTCTTTTCAGGCTGCCGTAACTCGAACGGTCCCAGCGTAAACTCCACAAATTTCCCCTGCGCTCGCGAAGGTGTCGCAGTTACAAACAATTTGAAGGTTCTATCCCTAAATGCTCGTAGCCTACGAAATAAAATAAACGAATTTTTTTCTTTAATTGCTTGTAAAGACTATGATGTAATTGCAATAAGTGAGTCGTGGCTTAGCACTGAAACACGTGACTTTGTAGGGGAGTCTTAAATTAAAGGTTATAGACTTTTTGTTAAAAACAGAATAGGTAGGTGAGGAGGCGGTGTTATGTTGTATATCAAAGATAATATTGCGAACGTTATAGAAGTAAAGCACACAATTCCAGAACCGAAAGATTCGACTATAGCAGAACTTAAATTGAACGATTTCAAACTTCTTGTTGGGGTTATATATAGGCCCCCTAATCAAACAGCTGATACGGACGAAGCGTTATATCGTGAACTAAAGAGAATAATCGGTAGTGAGCAGGCTTCAGTTATGGGTGACTTTAATTGCGCCAACGTGAATTCCGATACAATGCAGGGAGACGCGGAAGGTAATCGTTTAGTTAATTTTCTCGAGGATAGCTTTCTTATTCAAAAGGTTGGGGAACCTACGAGGTTGGACAGTATTTTAGATTTAGTAATAACTACGGATGATAGGCTAATTACTGATCTTCAAGTAATAGAACCGTTAAGCAATAGCGATCACAATATGGTAGAGTTTGTCCTCTCAGTAAGTCACTCGAAACCAACTAACTCGACTAAAATTCCTAACTTCCAGCGCGCAGACTTTTGTAAATTTCGAAATAAATTGTCGCACGTTAATTGGGAAAACGTAATGGGGAACTCCAACGCAAAACTAATGTGGGAATCGTTCTAAACGGTATTTAGGACTATAAATGAGGAATATGTACCGTACAAAATTAAGCGATTGAAAGTAAACAACAAGCACTTGTGGTTTACTTCTAGAGTAGGAGACATTATAAAGAGTAGAGATAGGGCTTATAGGTTACATAAGTGCGATAAGGCAATTTGTGGTTACGAAACAACTACATATCTCTAAGGCGTGAAGCGAAAAGTGTAATAAAAAAGTCCAAGCGCGAATTTGAAATCTCCATAGCTCGTGACGGTAAAGTAAACCCCAAGCGATTCTTTCAATACGTCAATAATAGAAATCCAGTAAAAAGTGTCTTGGGGCCTTTGAAAAATGTAAACGGAGATCTAGTTTCTGAAAACAAGGAAATGGCTACCTTGCTAAACGAATTTTTTACGTCAGTTTTTACTATAGAAGATGTAACGAATATCCCTACGGTCATAGACATAATACCTTTTGATAATGGTAATATTTTGGATAATATCGTGGTTAGTGAAGGGAGGTAATGCGCTATATTGATAAAATGAAAACGCGTAAATCACCGGGGCCGGATTCCATACATCCCATACAACTAAAAGAATTAAAAGATAGCATTGTTGTGCCGTTAACAAAGATTTTTAATGCGTCTATTTCTGAGGGGTGCGTACCAGATAATTTCAAGTTAGCAAATGTAACACCTTATTAAGAAAGGCGATAAAGGTGCGGCGGGAAATTATAGGCCAATCAGTTTAACGTCTGTTGTAGGTAAGCTACTGGAATCAATAATTAGGGATCGTATAGTCGAACACTTAGAATTGCATAAACTAGTTAGAAATACGCAGCACGGTTTTAGGCGAAACAAATCTTGCTAACTAATCTTTTAGAATTTTTCCAAAGCGTGGTTGACGTTTAAGATAGACATCGGGAGGTTGATGTAGTGCATTTAGATTTTCAAAAAACGTTTGACACCGCACCGCACAAAAGACCATTGAAAAAACTAAGGCAAGGCTCATGGAATCAGGGGTGTAGTAATAAATTAGCTAGAAGAGTGGTTGCGAGGTAGGAAACAGAGGGTGGTCGTTGATGGAGCGGAGTCGTGTTGGGCTAATGTAGCGAGTGGCGTTCCTCAGGGTTCTGTATTGGGCCCCTTGCTTTTTCTTATATATATTAACGATTTAGATGTCGGCCTAGTCAGTATAGTTTCAAAGTTTGCGGATGACACGAAGCTGGGTGGTAGAGCGATTAATGACGAAGATAGAGGTAAAATCCAGGAAGATCTGAAAAAATCGTTGATTGGTCAGTCACATGGCAAATGAGATTTAACGTTGATAAGTGCAAAATTTTGCATATAGGTTCGCGTAACGGTAATTTTGCGTATAGTATGTCAGGGAAAGATTTAACAAGCGTAGAGCAGAAAAAGATTTAGGAGTTATAGTCACTGGTGATTTAAAAGTAGCGAAACAAAGTACAGCAGCGGTCAATAAGGCGAACAAAGTGTTAGGTTTTATAGCTCGAAATTTTGAGTACAAATCGCGCGATATTATAGTTCATCTTTATAAATCATTAGTTAGACCCCATTTGCAGTACGCGGTCCAATTTTGGAATCCGCATATGCGCAAAGATATAGACAAAATCGAAAGAGTTCAAAGACGAGCAACTAAGATGATTCCGTCGCTTAGGTCAAAGTCGTACGAGGATAGGCTTAAGGAGTTAAAATTGACTACACTCGAGACTAGGAGGCTAAGGGGTGATCTAATCCAGGTTTTCAAAATTATGAATGGGTTCGATAACGTAGATAGAGATAGCTTTTTCGAAATATCTCAATATAATAGGACTAGAAATAATGGGTGTAAGTTGACAAGTAGAAGGTTCGAGACAGCAGTTGCCAAAAACTTTTTTACGCATAGAATAGTAAATAGCTGGAATAGTTTGCCGGTAGAAGTAATTAGTAGCACGTCTATAAACATGTTTAAAAATCGATTAGACGCATATGTTGATAGATTGGGTATAGTTTAAGGTAGTAAAATTAAGGCTTTGTGGTGATAGATCCCACAGCTCAACACAAGTGTTGTGGGATTAGGGAGGCAGCATCTTGGGTTAGGGGATACTCTCTGTCCTTACACACCCCATTTAAAGAGATTCCTCTGCCGAGCGGTGCCCCCCATAGTACTGTGAGGTATTGAAAAACTCATGATCTTCACTTGCCCCACAAACACCTTGAAATGGGAGACCCAAAATGGGTGCACACACATTTCTACATTACTGTACAGTCTTTACAGCACACCTACACTTTACCTCCTAAGTATATATATTGTAATGTATGGTTGTAAATTTTGACTTGGTCCGCAATCGATATGGACCGTGACTTATTTTTGGTTGGCAAGGTACTAGTATTGATGGATACCGTAATGAAATTGACTGGATTCTTTGGATCTGATATATTTGCATGTCGGTTATAAATAGATATAGAGTGTAACATATTTGTGGATAGTAGTCTATTATGACTTGATCCTCTGGATCCAGAGATTCTATCTTTAGTTTTAAATCGATAATTAATTAGTTTTAAATTGATAACACTGGCCAACAAAATGAAACTTTTTTTTCTCATCACAAACATGATCACACTTTTCTTAATGCATTTTTCGCGCTGATTCGGAATCTGGTTTTATTTGTTTTCTAGCACGTATAGTTATATAGATACACTGGTTTTGATATTTTTAAGTTTTTGATATTGCTATAAGAAAATTTATGGATGTATAGATCACACTTAGGAATGCTAAACAACAAATACATCATATACCTTATTCAATGTACTTATAAATAAAGAATATATACATTATTTTATTAAAAGCGCTGTGAGTGTGATTTCCTTTTGTAAATTTGGCCTGGATTGTCACGATACAGCATCCAACAATGGTCCGCCATCATGCTTTCATTCCAATATCCTTGGTAGTGCTTCTCCATCATCTGAATATCTTGATGGAAGCGCTCTCCTTGCTCGTCACTCACTGCACCAAGGTTTTCAGGAAAGAAATCTAAGTGGGAATGCAGGAAGTGAATTTTTAACGACATTCGACACTCCATTTCTTTGAAGGCATCAAGGAGGTTCTTGACTCCATCCTTATACGCAGGTGACTTGTTGCTTCCAAGAAAGTTTTCACATATCCATTTGAACGCCAGCCAAGCCTTCAATTCCAGCGGACTTAGGACTTTTTCAAATTCAGTGTCATTCAAAACCTCCCTTATTTGTGGCCCAACAAAAATTCCTTCCTTCAATTTTGCTGCAGTAACCTTCGGAAATTTCCTTGAAAGGTATTGGAACCCTTCAGAATTGACTTTACCCATTGCTTTAACAAAATTCTTCATTAAACCAAGTTTAATGTGAAGAGGTGGCAGATAGATCTTTTGGGGATCCACTAAAGGGACAGACTGGACATTGCTTATCCCTGGGACATATGTATACCTAAGTGGCCAGTCACTTTTGGTGTAATGTTCTATAGTGGCGCGACTGTCCCACAGGCAAAGGAAACAACAAAATTTTGTGAATCCTGACTGCATACCCATAAGCATTCCTATAACTTTTAGATCTCCACAAACATTCCATTGATGACTGTCGTATTTGATTGCCTTAAGTAGTATATCCATATTGTCATATGTCTCTTTTAGATGGACGGAATGGGCAATGGGGATGGATGGCATTATATTACCATTATGCAAAAGAACTGCTTTCAGGCTTCTCTGCGACGAATCAATAAAGAGGCGCCACTCAGATGCCACATACGTCTGAGATATGGCTGTAAATAGTCCATTGATGTCATGGCAATAACAGAGAGGACCGTCTACTGAAAAGAATGCTGTTAATTCAAAATTCCGCTTTCGGTAGTAACTAATACGAACATTGTTCTCAAGTAAATTGTTCTCCTTTAGTCTTGAGGCGAGAAGCTCTGATTTCTCTTTAGACAGCGATAAGTCTCTAACAAGATCATTCAACTGTCCTTGGGTTAACTTTTTAGGCTCTAAATGTCTACCTTCAAAAGTGTACTCTGGTTCTGTAGATGGTCCGGAAACGCCAGTTGCACCTTCATCACTTTCCATGTCATCTATGATAGAATCTAGCCTATCATTGGGGGAATTGGAATGGGCAATGTTTCATCATGTTTTACTGGTCTACGTGCTGAATCCAAGTTTGGATATACAATCTGGTGTTTGTTCTTGGCAGAAAACCCCATTAAGTTCACACTACAAAAATAACAGTCTTCATGATGATCTCTCGGCTCCCTCCATATCATGGGTATGGCAAATGGCATTGAAGCTTTCTTTTTGTTAAGCCAATCACGTAATCCATTTGAACAGCCAGAACAGATTTGATGTGGCGCCCATGGTTTATCTTGGTCACCTAGATGGCAACCAAAGTATAGCTTGTATATTTTCTTAATGTCGGTTGTAATACTTCGTCGCTGTGTTTTAGTTGTCAACTGGCCGCATACGAAACAGAACTTGTCGGGGTCATTCTTACATTGTGTCGAGGCATGTTGACTGACCTGAGCAAACTATAAATTTAAAAAAAATGTACACCAACTTGACACAACAAGTTCTTGGACTGGACTGATCTTTTGACACACAAAGCACGGCGTTGTTGCCTGAATCACAATGCTGCTAGACGTAAAAGCTCACACCTGAAATATATAAGATGTATAATTAAGATAATTTAAATAAATAAGATGAATAAACTAAAAAAACACAATAAAATAAACACAATCAAATGTTGAAATATTAGTATTTTGCCTATTTAAAATGGTTAAATCTGTGTAGTTATATATATGCCTTCATCTTGAAAACTATACGTGCTAGAAAAAATCTGAATGCAGTTTGGGAATCAGCGTGAAAAATGCTATCCAGCCACCACAAATTTTACTCTGATGAAAAATCTTTATTGACCAGTGTAATTATTTAGTTTTGTAAAAATTGGTCGTTGCCGATGTACAGGCAGTTTTTACATAAATTTCTTATGTTCTTGTGGTTCGGAACCCACGTAAAATTGTAGTTCCCCTCCGCCACCACGGAGGACATACACAATACACAATTACGAACACAGTTAGGTAGACCAGCCATGAGTGGATCCTAGGGTCTTTGTTGGTCTGAAACATTATAACATTTTAACAATAGATTGCGGTAAAAGTTATGTAAATTTTGGAAGTGTGAACTGCATATTTTTTAAATTATTGATGTTCAAATCTGAAGACGTTTTTCTGGGCCACCCGATATGTACGAGAGAAAGAGGTAATTTTATGATTTTCAGAAATTTCATGTTTCTCTTCTTTTTTCCCCCCCTAAAACTGTTGTAGACCTATTGCTAAAAACAATAATAGAGTAAGGCTCCTGCTATTTCTTATTTTCTATTCCCTTATTTTTTTTTTTCCTTTTTCAGTTTTATCAATGTGGCGAAATTGAGAAAAAAATTCAACGCAAGTTTTTTGGTTTAAGAATTTTATCAGAAATATTTTTAGTTTCATTCGAGAAGAAATTAGTGTTCGCACGGGATACAAAGTAAAATTTATGTCCATACCTCTCTCTCTCTCTCTCTCTCTCTCTCTCTCTCTCTCTCTCTCTCTCTCTCACACACAAATCTCCGCACAAGCGAGGTATTTTGAATTCTATATAAAGACTATTTGACTTAATTTAACTTAACTTAACGTTAGTGCCACCAAACGTGGTCCACAGACAAAATGAAGGTTTGAAGATGGCTTTCTGTGAAGTGCATAAATAGTGAGGTACTAGCTAAACTATCCTAACCTAACTTAATTTAAGCATCATAACTTAATCTGGAAACATACACAGAAAAATGTTTATAGATTTTTTTATATAAAATTTTTACTCTTGCGCGGTACCATGCAGCGCGCATACACATCCCCCATATATTTATATGTCCGCCCGATAAGTCAAACATAAGGAAATACATTTAAACTAAATGGATAAGAATATTACAAATATAAAACGCGAATCAAAATAACGTCAATTCTGAATTCCCTCAGATTTCCTCTTTTCCACATGACATAAGTTGGTAAACTCTATTTGACCCAGCTGTTGAAACTCTATCGTGCTATCACTGATTTATTATCTTAAAAGGCATCCTGTAATCTTTTCAGTAATTTGCTTAAAAATGTTCTATCAACACAGAATTCCTTATCTGATTTAAGATTTTGTGTAAAAATATACCTTCTTTCGGAATCTTTGCTGGCTCGTAAGAAACTAACCCTCTTCAAGTGAAAACCAATCACTATTGTTGTAGCTATCCGGTTTAGTGAGTGGTTAATTCGAGAGGAAACCCAACCTTTAAGGAAGTCAGATTTGGTTTACTCCACCCAAAATTTTTTGATATTAGAAGCTCTTAAACACAGTTTGATTGGCAGAGAAATCTTGTAAAATACGTTGGTCTAACACGCTCTTTTCTGTACATATATAACACTGGGGAACACAACTTTTGGTGACTTAGATGTTAGACCTGTTTCTGGGTATATTGAGGTCGCTGATTCTAAAAATGACATTAGTTTTTCTCCGTCAGCTCTGCTTATCAAGATATGATATATATCTATATATATATTTCTATATAATGTATATAATATTATATAATTGCTGACTGGCAATCACTGTTGTTGTCAATTGAATACAAAAGTATGATGAATGTCAGCAAAAATAGTGTATTAACATCAAACAAGCATAAGGTACGAAAAATATTTATTAAATTCAAACAAGCTTGAGACACGAACGGCAAAAAAAGTTCTTTCATTGAGACATCTCACATAAACCGCGTTTCTGAGATTTCTTGCGATGAGATGTGCCAGGACATTCGCGTTAGATGCTCCAGCAGTAATCTGCCATCATGTGAGTATCCCATCGTCCGCGGTACCGTTCTTCCATGGTCCTTAGTTCTTGGTGAAATCGTTCACCCTGTTCCTCGCTTAGATCACCGAGGTTATCTGGGAAACGATCCAAATAACTGTGGAGGTAATGCAGTTTGATGCTCATTTTACAGCCAAGTTTACAAAAAGAAGAGAGCATATTCTCCACTAGTTCACCGTAGTTATCGGCCTTATAGTTCCCAAGGAAATTCTTCACAACCATACTAAACGATGACCACGCACGTGCCTCAATGTTGTCCATTGAATCTTGGAAACGCGGGTCTTTCATGAGTTCCCGGATTTGCGGTCCATCGAAAATACCTGCCTTCGGCTTTTCCATGCTCAGCGCAGGAAATTTTCTACATATGTAGCCAAAACACGTCCCATCTCTGTTCAAAGCCTTTATAAATTGTTTCATCAAACCTAGTTTGATGTGCAGTGGTGGCAATATGATCCTTTCTCTGTCAACCAAAGCTTTTTTGATGATATTTTTTTCTCCAACCACCATGTTTTCTCTCAGAGGCCACTGTCTTCTCACCCAGTGTTCATCTTTAGCTCTACTGTCCCAGAGACATATAAAGCACGGGTACTTGGTGTACCCGCTCTGCTGACCCAGGAGAAAATTCACCATCTTCAGATCCACACAGATCACCCATTGGTGGTCTCGGTATGATATCTTTTCTAGGACTAGGGCGACTGTCCCGTGCTCTTCTCTCATACCGACTGAGTGACCAATTGGGATTGATCTGTATCTGTTGCCGTTGTGTAGAAGAACACATTTTAGGCTCCGTTTGGAGCTATCTATGAATAACCGCCATTCACTTGGTGTGTATTCCGATATGCCCATTTTCATCAGCAATCCGCGCACATTGTTGCAGAAAACTAAATCGTTCTCTTTTGAGAAGGGCAGTAAATCCTTTTCTCTGTCGCGATATAACGTGATTTTGGTTCCCGGCAGCAGTAAATTTTTTTCTCCCAGCCTGGAAGCTAACAATTCAGACGATTTCTTCGAAAGACTTAAGTCCCTTATGAGGTCGTTTAATTCGTGTTGACTAAAACCTTCTGCAACTGATGACGGTCCTTCGAAATCACTGTCATTTTGCCCACATATGCTTTCTTTGTCAGTAGCAGATTCATCATCTTCTTGAGGGAGCTCTGGAAGATGGCTGAATGATGGGACAGGTATCTCATCTGAATGTGAAACAGGCCGTCTAGCTGAGTCTATGTCAGGATACGTCCATTTACTCCGGTTACGTCCATTGATGCCCTTTATATTCACCAAACAAAAGTAACAGTCATCACTGTGGTTTCTCTGTTCTCTCCATACCATTGGTATACCAAATTTCAGGCACCTCCTCTTTCCGTTGGTCCATTGCCGCAGATGCTCCGTACACGTTTTACACACAACATGAGGAGCCCATGGCTTATCTTGGTCCCCTAGTTGTACTTTGAAATAGGCAAAATAAGCTTTTTTCACAAAATCAGTAATAGTTTTTCTCTGTTCAATGAACGTGTACTCTCCGCAGATAAAACAAAACACATCTGGATGATTTAAACACTTTTTCGTGATGAAGCCATGTCAACACCTGTAACAGGAAAGAATTCACGTTAGTACATGTACAATACACATGCAAAACAGCAACATCAGCAAAATCATAGCTACAATTTAATTATACAGATGCATTTAGATTTACGAGCAACTCATAATACCGTTCCAGAAGGGTAATAAAGTAGGTAATGACGTATGCAATATCTCAAAAACTAGAGCTGCTAGAACAAAATGGATGATATTTTCTGAATCAGTGGCATGAAACTATCCAGAATAAGGTCTAAAATCTCAGGCACCAAGAAAAAAAAAAATTTGTTCCCCAGTGTAATGTATACAGGAACTAAATTTGCCGTGTGCAATTTTTGTTTCACTCGCTTGAATAAGAGTTTTATTGTTCACTGGATAATGATAACTCCAGTGGTGATGAACCACATACTGAATCTCCGTTACTATGTTCACCCTTTATAACTTGGCAATGATGCTGCGAGCTGCTCGTACCCTGAAAGTGTGTTTGGGTAGAAGGGTGCTTTGAATAAAACAACGAAACGTTTACTTTCTATCCACAACATATATATATATATGATGAATAAAACCACGAAGGAAAGGAAACACAAAATGGTGCTCAAGCGCTTTCGTCTAATGACATCCTCAGGAACACTGAAGTACATAAAAAGGTTAAGCCTATATATAGGTTACAGAAAGAAAGAAAAAAAAAAAAAAAAATAAATAACATACATACACACACACACACATATATATATATATATATATATATACATATCTATATATACAAATACATACATACATACATACATACATACTAATATACAATAAACAGAGAAGTAAAAATAATAAAAAATTAAAAATTAAAACCTTAAAGGATTACCAGTGAGGCGTACAGATTTGTAAGGAAAAATATCAATTTTTAGCACAAGATCAAATGGATTATAAAAATACAAAATTATACTGGAACTCTGCCGGGTTTTAACACAATGCTGCCTATGGTCAGGTTTCGATATATATAAAAAAAAAAAAATAAAAAAAAATAAAATGCAAATTAAAAGTTAATCGATTTTTAGCACAAGATCAAATGGATTATAAAAATACAAATTTATACTGGAACTCTGTCCGGGTTTTAACACACTGCTGCCTATGGTCAGGTTTTGATATATATAAAAAAATAAAATGCAAATTAAAAGTTAATAAAGTAGAAGACAAGTTTACCAAAGATTTAATGTTTTACCCTTCTTATTTAAATCTGTTCATCGGAAAGATGAACGAGCTTCTCCAGGACCCCGCCACATACACCAAACTTAGGAAGAACCCGCAGGATGACGTCATCAAATCATTTAATAGTGGCTTGAAACGCCTTCTCAAAGATCATAAGAACTTAATTCCGCTTTTCATGTCCACTTCACCTGCTCTGCCCTACCTTTACGGTCTTATTAAAACCCACAAACCTGGTAACCCTATGCGCCCTATTATTAGCTCGGTCGGCTCTATTACTTATAAACTCTCCAAGTGGCTTGTCAAAGTCTTGTCCCCCATTCTCGGAACTATCTCTGATTCACATGTAAAAAATTCCATGGATCTTACGGAAAAATTGAATAATGCACGTACTGAAACTAACGATAAATTGATTAGTTTTGATGTTTGTTCATTGTTTACAAAAGTGCCGATTGACGATATGCTTGACTTCTCTCCCAAGAATTACATAAGTATGACCTGCCACTACCTTCACACATTGTTTTGGAACTCATTAAGCTTTGCATCAAAGACTGTAAATTCACTTTCAATAACGAGTATTATCAACAAGTTTTTGGGATGGCTATGGGCAACCCCTTATCGCCCCTCCTCTCCAATATTTATATGGAGTTTTTCGAAATTACCTATATTCCGAGAATCCTGGGGGTTGGCATCCCTTGGTTGCGGTACGTCGACGATATTTTGTGTATCTGGCCCATGAATCGTGACCTGGATAGCTTCCTCCTTCAGTTAAATGATCAAGTCCCCTCCATTAAGTTTACTTTAGAAGTTGAGCAAGACAATTCAATCCCATTTTTGGATGTGCGTGTACATAGGGAAAGCCCAGGTTTTAAGTTTAGTATCTATCGGAAAACGACAAACAATTTGTCCTACGTACACTTTTACTCGGGACATGATACCCCCACTAAGAAGGCCATATTTTCATCAACGTTTCTCCGCGCCCTTAGGATCGCCAGTCCGGAATACATCGATGCCGAATTGGAAAAAATCAACGGTATTGGAAGTGATTTGTGTTATCCATCTGCGTTTATGGAATCTTGTCTCAACAAGGCAAAACGAACTTTCTATCGTGTCAATATTAACACTCGTACTTTGTCAAAAAATATTTTAGTACTTCCATTTTTCCCGGGCTTTTTAGGCATTGCTAATGTACTTAAACTTTTGGATATTAATGTAGTATTTTCATATAACAATATTGTGAAAAATATCATAGTAAAAAATAGCCCTACAATAATTCAGGCATTATCTATAAAATTGGTTGTAAACAATGTGATTCCTTTTACATAGGTCAGACGGGAAAGGATTTGCACACACGTATAAAACAGCATCAATATTCCGTTAGAACAGGACAGTTGTCCAGTGCCCTTTTTGTCCATTTGTCAGAGTTAGCCCACTGTATTGATTGGAATAATGCTTCAGTTTTATTCCATTCAAGCAACATTGTTAATAGAAATATTCTTGAGTCTGCCATTATCCAACTTTCAAATAACTTCAACATAAGCAAAGGTCTTTTTCAACTCGATCCTGTTATGTTGAATTCCTTTAAAACAGATTTAAATAAGAAGGGTAAAACATTAAATCTTTGGTAAACTTGTCTTCTACTTTATTAACTTTTAATTTGCATTTTATTTTTTTTATATATCAAAACCTGACCATAGGCAGCAGTGTGTTAAAACCCGGACAGAGTTCCAGTATAAATTTGTATTTTTATAATCCATTTGATCTTGTGCTAAAAATCGATTAACTTTTAATTTGCATTTATTTTTTTTATTTTTTTTTTTTTATATATATCGAAACCTGACCATAGGCAGCATTGTGTTAAAACCCGGCAGAGTTCCAGTATAATTTTGTATTTTTATAATCCATTTGATCTTGTGCTAAAAATTGATATTTTTCCTTACAAATCTGTACGCCTCACTGGTAATCCTTTAAGGTTTTAATTTTTAATTTTTTATTATTTTTACTTCTCTGTTTATTGTATATATATGTATGTATGTATGTATGTATGTATTTGTATATATAGATATGTATGTATATATATATATATATATGTGTGTGTGTGTGTATGTATGTTATTTATTTTATTTTATTTTTTTTTTTCTTTCTTTCTGTAACCTATATATAGGCTTAACCTTTTTATGTACTTCAGTGTTCCTGAGGATGTCATTAGACGAAAGCGCTTGAGCACCATTTTGTGTTTCCTTTCCTTCGTGGTTTTATTCATCATAAATATTTTTCACGTGTTACCTTCGTGAAATAATTTTCATATATATATATATATATATATATATATATATATATATATATATATATATATATACTGCACAAAGTCGTCTAATAATTAATATGCAAAACGTCTTATTTTCATTAACTCGCGTCTAAGACTTTGGGTTTTGAGTTCTGGACGTAAAATTCACCCATGAAAAAAAATCAGATTTTTTGTTATGTCAATTCAGTTTAGATTCAATGAGTCGCGCATGCTTAGTGAGAACAAAACAAAACGGAATCTTTATTCAGGAAAAACTACAAGAGACAGAGTTTTATAATATTTTTCAATATTTTTCTGTACAATTTAGATATATATGTCAATGGTATATTCATAGTATTCTAATCGGAATATATCGTTGGAAGAATAGAAGCTTTTTAGGCAAAATTAATAGAATTAATTTTATCTATTGCATTAGAGAAGTGAAAATGGCAAGTAAAAGTAATAGTATTAACAAATAATAGCAATAATAATAATAATAATAATATGATGATGATGATGATTTACAGATCTACAGAAGCAAGGACTAACAAAGGCCCTAAACTCCACTCTAAGGCTAGTCCGTAATATGATCTACAGATCTACAGAAGCTAAGGCTAACAAAGACCGTAAGATCCACTCTTAAGGTTAGCCCAAGAGAAAGAAGAGAGTAGAGGGTTAAAAGAGGAGAATAGGGAGTTAAAAGAAGAGAATAAGGGGTTAAGTAAGTAGCAAAACCTATCATTCGTGGGTTAACATTCATTCAGAAAAAAGAGAAAGAAGACTCACCGTCATCATCCGACGGCCACTGCCGACAAGTCGGAAAAATAGTCGAAGAGAATAGGAAATGTGTGAAAGATGAAAAGAAGTAAAATAAGAACGCTTACAAACCATGCAAACAGTCTTAACTCAACCACTCTCATACCATGCAAACTACAGACATGCAAGTTAAGAGAAGAGAAAAAAAAAAAAAAAAGGAAAACGTAGGAAGAATATAACAAAAAGTGGGTTAGTCTACGCTACGAGCTACATCTAAGTTCGTGTTAGTCTATTTTTTTTTTAATAATTTTATTGCTAGCATATCACACGCTGGCATGTGACAAGCTGGCATTAATCGTCAACAGACTCATCCTCGACCATTACCCCCAGAGCTCCTGTTGTTAATTATTTTATTATTTTAAACAACGTTAATATTTTTAAAATGCCTATCTAAACGGTTCTTAAACATATTAACGCTGGTAGAGTTCACGACGGACGCAGGAAGATTATTCCATTTATCAATTACTTTAAAAGTAAAAACGTCTTTAGCGATGTTAGAAATGAAACGTCTGCCACGTATTTAAATCCGTTATTACGAGTATTGTTATTATCGAAAGTGAACAGTTTGTCAAAATTTACGTTATCGATTTTATTAACGAGTTTGAAAACTTCAATAAGCTCCCCCCTTAATCTCCTCGTTTCGAGTGAATGCAAGTCTAACTCTTTAATCCTATCTTCATAAGACTTGTTGCGCAATGACGGAATTAGTTTCGTGGCGCGACGCTGGACCCTTTCCAACCTATCAATATTCTCACGCAAATACGGACACCAAAACTGAACGGCATATTCTAAATGAGGTCTGACTAGGGACTTTTAAAGGGGCAATATAATATTCTTCGATTTAAATTCGGAATTACGCGCTATGAAGCCTAACATCCTATTAGCTTTTGCGCAAGACTCCAGGCACTGGTTCCTAAATTTGAAATTCTTAGATACATGTACGCCAAAATCTACTTCCTCGTCAACGTTCGCTAACTGTCTATCTTCTATCGTGTACGTGTAATTATTGTTACGAGAACCTATATGCAGTACTTTACACTTGTCTACGTTAAATTGCACCTGCCACTTATCCGTCCATTCCATAATCCTATCTACATCGTCCTGGAGCCTATTTCTATCGTCCACGTTAAGAACTTTACCGCCTATTTTAGTATTGTCCGCGAATTTTGACACGTTACTGGTCAAGCCTACATCTACGAGTATGTCGTTAATGTAGATTACGAATAGCAATGGGCCTAACACTGAGCCCTGAGGGAAACCGCTACCTACATCCAAACACCGCGATTCACTACCATTAACAACGACCCTCTGTTTCCAAGTACCAAGCCATTCTTC
>JAJOZX010011730.1:2500-35000 GCA_023014485.1 Bathynomus jamesi
AGAAACCTGTCCAGCTGGTTCTTGAAATTATTCAGGTTGGTGTGCTGAAGGTTCCTCAGTTTTTTGGGCAGGACATCGAAAAGTTTTGGGCCTTGTATTCCAATGGTATTTTCCATCATTGTTTTCACGGTCCCCTTTCCCACCACAGCTGAAACAGTACAAAATCTGCCTCTTCTCTCATTCCATATATATATATATATATATATATATATATATATATATATATATGTCCATTAAAATAAAGAAGTCAAACATTTAATCAAGCGACGCGTCCATCTGACTCGAACCCTTCTTAGTTCACTGTCGTTCAACTGGTCTCGCGAATCCATACCCATGCCCAAAAGAGACCTAAACGAATGCCAAATGCAGTTAAACAAATCCTATTCGAAGCCACATTTTGCCGGTCTCTTCTCCCTTCATTGTTCTTATATCCTCCCACATCAAGGATGGGGGCGATAGATGGGGCAGAAATAGGCTATTTGGGGGGGGTAGGTGGGGAGGGACTCTCGGTCCGTTTTCATTCGTTGAGCTTCGCAATCGTCCATAAATTTAGTTCCTAAACTCCTCCATTCGAATAAATTCCTTTCAAGATGGTCCGGGCGTCACGAACTAACTTGGAAAAGGAAAAACTACATGCCCGGATTGATTTAAAATCGAATATATCTTCCCTTAGATAATATTTCTCTCTCTCTCTCTCTCTCTCTCTCTCTCTCTCTTTCTTTAAATATTACAGATGAAAATTTAGCCTTTCTTTCCTTATAATTGATTTACAAGTTTTTCTTTTAAAAATTTTTAAAATGGTTTAAATACACAAATTTTAATTTTAACTTTTAAGCATCGAATTAATTGCATATTTTCGGCAAAGCAATCTTATATGGGTAAAGTGGCAAAGCACTTCACGAGGCTTATCGAAAAATGCCCGATAGTAATTATTAATTAAAGAAATATTTCTACAAACTGTATTTTGTCTTTGTAAGAAAATCGTTATATTGTGTCGGTTAGTGTCAATTTACTTATTAACTTTACTCTTAACCCATTAGTGCCGAGTGTCACTTTACTGATTTTGTTCTGGGTAACGCCAGACGATTTTAGTCAGTCTCGGAAAAGACCCGCGAGCACTAATGGGTTAATTAATATATTGGGAGGTTCCCGGTGCTTGCGTCCCCGACCAAACGCCGTTCAGTTACTGGAATTCCAGTTAATGGACGCTTTTATTATTTAAAAATAATAATATATATATATATACTTATTGTCATAGGCGTATGGGATGGCACTTTACTGGGGGTGGGGGTGGAAAAAATTTGCCCTAAAAATTTTCAGGGTGCCCTGATTTCCACATAAGCACTATGTGTAGCATAAAATAACACAAAGGTTAGAGTATGAGCAACATATATTAAAGCCTTTTTTATATAAAAAACATTTACAATTTACAAAAATGAGATAAAATTTTGTTACATTTCTAAATGACAAACAAAACTACGGCATTGCAGTTGATATAGAATTGAGTAAGCCCTCAACTTACGTTTTAATTATTAACTACAAGTACAGTAGCAAGTAATTAATTCACCTCGAAAAGTAAAAAAAAAAAAAAAAAAAAAAGGAATGTCAGGAAAAATCCGCCCTGAAAATGCTCAATATTTGCCCTGAAAATGCTCAATATTTACCCTGAAAATGCTCAATTACCTAGTCCTGGAGGGGCTGCCGCCTCCCCAGACCCCCCGCCTCATACGCCTATGCTTATTGTCAAACATAATTTAACTTACCGAATGTAAGCTGAGTTGCCAATAGCTTTTTTTTCAATAAATGCTTTATTCGTATAACGAAACTGAATCGTATTATTTTATACCTCACAACTAAATTAGGAGGTAATTTTATTTTAAGAAAGTTAATTTAAGGAATTAAAAAAATGCTTTAGGAAAACTTCTACATTTACCATATATATATATATATATATATATATATATATATATATATATATATAATATATATATTATATATATATATATATATATACACACTTGTGTATATACACAGTATATATTGGTAAAAGGAAGGCTAAAATCCGTGTTGAATTTCGTGCGCAGTATTCGGAATTGATTCATTTGTACAGTTCGTTTTAGGAAAACCTGTCCTTGCTACTTACTGATTATACGAATTTCAGGACCACTCCTAATGCATTCGTAATTGAAGTCGAGAAAAAGGAAGGATTGAAACCCGGATAGGATGTCATTCAGTCTCTCTTTAATCTTGAATGAAAATTGCTCTTACATTCTTATGACTTTTATCAATTCCTTTTGGTATTACACCTGATGAACTCTTAAATACACCAACACACACACACACCACACACACACACACACACACACACATGTGTACGCTAGGGTTATGACATTTTTATAACCTCATGTTCCTGTATCATAAATCGATGAACTTTTTTGCCCCCCTGACAATGAAAATAACAGTTTTTTCGATATATTTTGAAAAAATTTCACCCCAAAATAAAAAATAAAAAATTAATAAAATAATAAATAGAAATTTGCATGTTTATTTCACAGTTATTATACATAAACATATATTATATTATACAACATTATACCTATACAATACATATTAATTATACAAATACAATATTATACATTTACTCTATTATTGTTTTAATTGTTTTACTTATTGCTTAAAATACTAATATACTAATAATACTAATATACTAAGTTATATTTGCTTTCGGGGTGACATTTTTTTTTAATTCTGAGGAATTAGGCCCTTTTTTATTGTTTTCAAGCAAAAGTTCATCGATTGATGATACAGGAAACAATATTTATGACAAAAAATTAAAGTCATAACCCTAGTGTACACATCTTCGTATAAGCGAGGTATCGACTTTTTTAAATCCAAATATCTAAAAAACTAGTTACCGAATTTAATTTAACCTAACCTAACCTTAGTGCAATCGAACCGAAAAGGACGCAAGTGAGGGATCGAAGCTTGTTTTCTGTTAAGTCCTTAAATAGTGAGGTACTCGCTAATTTAGATTAATCTAACCTAACCAAACCTTAACTAACCCAACCTAACGTAATCTAAAGGGGTCATTCAAAAACTACGTGGTCCTTTTTTGGGTGGTTTTCAACCCCCCCCCCCCCCCCCCTTGTGGTCATTTGTGTCCAATGACTTAAACCCTCCCTCCAAAACCACGTGGTCTTCTGATGTCACTCCTAGGGTTTCTCATTTCCCGGCCTTTTGCTTATCCCGGGATTCCGGGATAAAAGTGATTCCCTTCCCGGGATATAATTAATTATATTTAAAATATATTATAAAATAAATTAACCTAGAAAAGAGGGGGTATAATTATTTTTATTTTTTTTATAGTCATTTAATAAGTTCTGCAATCTCCATGATGGGCAAAATAAAATAATATTGCTGTGAAAAATATGTATTAAAAAAATACTTTTGAATTACATAGAAAATTTTCACAAATAAAAAAATTGCTCCGTTTCATTGAAAACTTAATGAATACAACGAAAAAAAAATTGCCTTTGAATTGCTTAGAAAATTTAAAGAAAAAATAAAAATTACCTTCAAATTGCAAAGAACTTCAATGAATTCAACCAAAAAAATTATCACTGTGAATTTTTATAGTACGATTTCAAAAAACAAAGATGGTCAATACTTCGATCACTCAATCTTGTTCTCATTTTAGTCACGAAAAGTCCTGCTGCTGAGAATGCCCTTTCCGATTCTATTGACGTGGGTGGAATCGTCTTTAATGCATTCAAGAGAAGAGAGATGTTCTGCGTTTTTTCGCCCGTAGCCTCGAAGATCTCTAGTTCCTTTTTAAGGTGCTTTGCAGCGCTTGCTTTGCTGTCTAGTGTTCTTGATTTCTCTATCTCGGCTGCTTTAATAGCTGCATCAAGCCTTTCAGCTAGAGTCATCGAAGATGACTGAGGGACAGCTGATTCTTGCACATCATTATCTTCATCTGTCTCACTAGAGGTAGAATCAGCAGGTACTCCAAAAAGGCGATCTAACACCTGCTTTGCTGATGAAATTAACATAGACTTGGTTGGTAAGGCTGGCAAACTTCTGTCACTTGCGAAAGTTGCGACCTTTTTATAATTCTTTCCACTATTGAGGTATTGTATGAGGCCAGTCAAGTTCTCATTTCTTCTCTCTGTTATGCGTCGAATGAACGACTCCTTTAGTTTTTTTGAAAAAGGTGTGTTTAGTTGATTTAGTTCGTTCAAAATGAAAGAAAAAACACCTTCTGATGAAAGTAAAGTCGATTCTCTGTTGCCCAGCTTTTCTGCTCCAACTTTTAATGGCTCCAGCGATGCCACAATGTCACGAATTACAGCAACTTCTTGTTTGTGAAGGTCAAAATTGTCCATATCTTTATTGCAGTCGATGAGAGCTTTCGATACGGATGACCTTATTTTGATAAATCGCTCCAGCATGGCTAAAAGACTATTCCATCTGGTTTTGGAATCCAGCAATAGATGCAAACTTTTTCCTTGTTCCTGTTGAACATATCCTTGTAAGATGTTATTCTTTAAAGGTGATTTGCGAAATTTTTTTGCTATTTTTCTGACTTTATTGATGATTTGAGACACGTTGATTTCTTTACCTACAGTGTCGTGCGATCCAAATGAAATATCTATCTCGAACGGATCCTCATCAAAGCGCTCACACAAAACACTTTCAAAATCAATACTATGATTGAAATCTTCTCCATCTTCATCTATGTTGTCATTATGCTCGTCATCTTCAGTTTGAGTTTCTTCAGAAAGAGTGATTGCAAGTGAAGTGGTTGACTTCTGGTACAAAACATCACATACCGCTAAGTGGATTCCGTGTGCATAACACAATTGATGCTCACATTCAATTAGCCTTCCAAATTTCACCATCAGTAACATAAGCCACCACATGTTTTTCTAAAGAAATATGAAATTCCTCTAACTTTTCTTTGATTACTTCAACAGCAGTTTCAGCAGGTAGAGTACTAGAAATCTTCACCATTCCTAAGTTCCAAAATGTTCCGTCAGTTTTGTGTATGTTAATATTTAAATACCGGCGATTGTTTAGTGAGGTGTATTCATCTAAGGATAAACTAAACCTTGATCCTGCATTTTTTGGCTGGTAATTTCAGAATTTAAGCGTTCTTTTATTTGTTTGTACTGCGAATGAACGAGATCCATTACATGTGATGGATTTTTTGGTAAAGTATATCCTCTGTCTGTCAATGATTTTCTGATGAACTCACTTTTTGTAATAGAATTGATAGAGATGCCATCTAGAGTGGCTAGTTTTGTTACTATTTCTTCACATGTTTCTTTCTTAATGAAAAACGATGTTAAGGTTTGTTGAGAGGTTTGTCGCTTGCTACTAGTTGCTCCATTTTCCTCGGCTGTGCGCTTAGCATTAGTAACAGATAACTTGCTAATATTATGCTTGTTAAGCAAATGTCTGATAAGACCGCTTGTAGACCAACCTTTACACTTTATTTGAGTTTTGCATTCTTTACAGGTTGCAAATTCTAGTTTCGAATCCTTCACGAAATATTTCCAAGCAAATGATTCTGACATTCTTGATTGAAGGGGTTCGTTTCGAACAAAATAAATTAAAACATACTATATATATATATATAGTACTAGGCTAGTATAAGAACTACAAAGAATCTTGAGTCACAAATACTCACAATATAAAGGAAGCGTGACACTTGCACAATGCACAACCTGGCGTAATGCAGTTACTGGAGCTACTGAGCGTGGTGACAAATTAAGACAGCATCAGCGCAATTACGCAAGATATTACAGGTCCTGACAAGTAGTGACAATCTGTGACATGCCATAACAAGCTGAAATTAAAAAACAAAAAACTAAGCAAGCTTAAAACTAACAAATACAAACGTATTCTGACAAGTTATGGGTTAATTAAACTTACTATTAGCAAAATTTCCCAGTCTTAACACAAAATAAGCAAAATTAAATTTTTAAGAAAATATCCCGGGATTTCCCGGGACAGGGAGAATTTCCCGGGAAATTTAAATTAGCTAAAAATCTACCGGGATCCCGGGATCCCGGTAAAGAAACCCTAGTCACTCCCACCCCTTCTTAATCTTGTGTAAAATGTAAGATGCCATATTTGAGTTCTGATATTATTGAGAGGTAATGAGGTAAATGAACGATTAAAAGTCATATCTTCTAAATAAACTCTATTAATTGTTTCTTTCTTTAATTCAAAATAATATCTTGACTAAAAAATGTAATTTTGAATGTTCAAAAAATTATTTATTGGAGCGTACATATTGGATACATACCAACATATTGGATGCATACATATTAATTGGAGTATACAGTGTAGCGTATTTATATTTCTTCCCAAGGCTGTATGCACTCTTTGGTCTTCTGGGTCCAGGATAAAACAGGATAAACAGGATATTTTAATGTTTAGTATTAGCCACGTGGTTAAATGTCAAGGCCCCCCCCTCCCCCATGTGGCCCTTGGTGGTTAAATAAGGAACCCCCTCCCCTACCTTTAAGGACCCTGTGGTTGTTGAATGTCCCATAACTTAATCAGGACCAATATATCTTTTTATCGACAATAAAAAAAATTTAAAAAAGTTTTACATAAAATTTTTGATGTTCCTAAGTACCAAAATGTTACCTCACAAAAATATCACCCCACTATATCTGTGAATTATTACGCTTGACCTCACTTATGCACGGTTGCTTGTACGTGAACACGGACAATTTTGCATAATGCGAAAATGACCCGAACAAGATTTGAACACAGCATCTCTTGAGTGCCACCACTCTACGACAAGGTAAAAGTTCGTACAACCTGGCACTCGTGGATATTTCAAAACCCGAGGGAACACACAACACTTTCACGTTTTATATATATATATATATATATATATATATTATATAATATATATATATGCAGGGTGGGTAAAAAAAATTGAGTGACCCCTTAAAGGTGAACTGTTATGTTAAAAAAAGTAAGGGAACTAGAGCTCCCAAACTTCATAGATGTTTACCTTAGCATGTTGTTCGTCTTAATTGAGAAGTGTCTCGATGTGTCCCCCTTCCTGCTCAACGCAGGCCTTCAAACGTGGACGCCACTGATCAATGCACCTGTTTACATATCGTTGTGACACCTTCTCCCAGCCGAGCAGAATTCTTTCGCGTAGTTCATCTATGTCTCTTATAGTGGCACCAGGGATGTAAACTTTGGACTTCAGGGCTTCCCAAACACGATAATCTAGTGGTGAGAGATCGAGGCTACTAGTCGGCCAAATATTGGGTTCAATAAAATCCGGTGTTTCGTTCTCAAGGAATGTGACAGTTTGGCGTGCATTGTGAGCAGGGCTCCATCTTGTTGGAAAGTATATCTTTCACCGCTAATTCGTCAAATATCAGTTAGACTGAGTGAAAGATATACTTTCCAACAAGATGGAGCCCCTGCTCGCAGAGCACGCCAAACTGTCACATTCCTTGAGAACGAAACACCGTCATGTACATCGCTGATTTTTCTGCTGATCTTTGTATCGTCTGCAAAGGATGTTACTATACTGTTGCTGTTTACTCCGCTGTCTATGTCTGTTAGCATGATAATGAACAGGAGTGGGGCCAGTACTGTCCCTTGTGGTACTGAGCTGCGTACTTCCGATTCTAATGATGATATACCTTGAATTTTGACGACCTGCAGACGATCTCTAAGGAAGTTGTAGATCCATTTTCCCACTTTGCCTGTTATTCCCATATATTTAATTTTATGTGCTATTATACCATGATCACATTTATCGAAAGCTTTAGCAAAATCTGTGTATATAACATCGTAGTTGTCATTGCCTTCCAATGCATCTAGGATATTGTTGTAGTGTTCTATTAGTTGTGATAGGCAGGATCTACCTGATCGGAATCCATGCTGATTTTCGTTGAATCTTTCCCGTGTCTCCAGGAAATCATAAATTTTCTCTCTAACTATTCTTTCAAATACTTTGGTGAGGTGGAACGTCAATGACACTGGTCTATAGTTCTTTGCTTGAGATCTGCCCCCTCCTTTATATATAGGGACAATGTTTGCTCTTTTCAAGATGCTCGGTATTTTCCCAGTGTCTAGGGATCTTCTCCATATCCAGTATAAAGGTGTAGCTATTTCATTTTTACAGTTTTTAATCAATAATGCGTTCCAATTGTCCGGACCTGCAGCTGAATGTGGTTTCATTTGTCCTATAGCTCTCGCTACATCTTCTGGTGTAAAATCAAAGTCTGTTATATACTCTCCTTGCAATTCCTCTTCAAAGAATGCATTTATGTCAGGTATCGCTTTGTCACTTTTTGGGGTACTGAAAACTGATTCATATTGAGCTCTCAATGTATCAGATATTTCTTTTGGATCGTCGGTTAGTTCATTATTTCTCGTCCTTAAGGGCCCAATAGCGGCGCGCGTTTTTGTTTTCCTTTTGCATAGCTATAGAAGTATTTTGGATTTTCCTTTATTGCTTCTACCGCCTTTTCCTCTTCCCTCTCTGTATGGTCCTTAATCAGGGCTTGTATTTCCCTATCGATACCCTCCAGTTTTTCTTTTATTGCTTTCCTGTCATTATCTCCGCAGTTACCTAACTTCGCCTCCACTCTCTTTCTTTTGCGGAATAGTCTTCTCTTTTGCCTCTCTAGCCAACTCCTCTTTCCTTTTGGCTGTGATTTCGGAGCATATTTTTCTAAAATTCTCAGCGTTTTTTCCTCCAAGGTTGTTAGCATTTCTTCAGTTGTTTTATTCTCGAAAATTGTTCTCCATTCTATTTGGGTCATGTGCGATCTGATTGCTTCCCAATTTATAGACTTCGAGTTTAAGTTAAAGGCCCCGAATTTACTTCTTTCCACAATATGTGTATTGTCTTTTAATGCTGTCGTCATATTTGTTGATATCTCGATTAAGTTGTGGTCTGAGATAATGGTTGGGGTTATTTTTATATCAGCAATCAAGTTCGTGTTATTCGTGAATACCAGATCCAGGCAGTTATTTTTTCTGGTATTTTCTGTTATCTCCTGTGTCAGCATAAACTCATTTGTGAGAGCCATCAACATTTTTGCTTGCTCCTGGTCTTCTCTTGTGCCCCCCTTGTCCTGGTGAATATATATATTCCTATCCACCTTTTTGTATTTTATAAATGGAAAGTTAAAGTCTCCGCAGATCATTATATTGGGGGATGGAGGGTTTATGGCCTTTATTAGCTTTCTGATGTCATCAATGGCCTCCGAGAATTTTTCGGTTGGGGTGCTTGGAGGTCTATAGATGACTATTACTATCAAGTTTAGTTTTTCTATTTTCACTGCTAGGAGTTCCACATAGCTGTTTGATTTACTTATTATCGTCTCTGTCATTTGACCTTCCTGTACATATATAGCACAGCCACCTTTCCGTCTCGTCGTTCTATCCGCTCTTAGTAAGTTGAAGCCCTCTATATTTATCTCTTTCTGATCAATACAATGTTCGCAGTTTTCACAATTTCCTTGGTAATCTTTAAGATGAGTTTCTGTGAGGCATGCGATGTCCGCCCTTGTTTCGTCCATAAATCCTTTCAGGTACAAAACCTTATTGAGTGATTGGTTTGGTCTTATTCCTTGAATATTAGCCAGGACAATTTTTATGTTCTCTGTTTTTCGTTGCCGCTTGTGCATTTCAAGTTCGTTTTCCTTCGATATCGCTTGATTCGTTGCCCTATGATCCTCCGAAAGAGCTCCGTTTCCGCCTACTTGTATTGGTAGCTTCTTGCCCGATAGCGATTTGGCTCGGGGGTTTCCAACTGTGTCAAATGCATGTGGATGACATTTAGCATTCGTAAGGTGTCCGCGATGTTGAAAAAATTTTCTTGTTCGCTTATTGTGTTCCTATTGTTGTTCCTATTGTTATTTTTATTCCTATTGTCATTTAAGCTTTCTCCTTTGTTCGTTGAGTCCGTCGGGAGATGTTGATAGTAGCATTTTTTCCAAAATTTGCAGGTTCCATATTTTGCGTAAGTCCTGCAAATGTCCGGGTGGTAGAATTTACATCCGTCTCCAAATTTACAATGACCATTATTATAGAAGAAATTGCATATTGGGGGATGTTCATATATACATTGTCCTCTTTTAAATCTGCAGTTATCTTTTATATAATACCTGCATATAATTCCTTCCCCATATTTACTCTTGGCTTTTGTTTTTTGCTCCTTATTGGGGGACAGTTTTACTTCGTTTTCTTGACTGCCCTCTTGTCTTGTCCTATTTGTGCTATTTGTGTTAGTTGTGTTTGTGTCCTTCGTTGCCCTTATGCTGTGTGTTGTCTTTACACTCATTGTCGCCTGTATATATATATATATATATATATATATAATGATAGATTTTAGTGGGTATTAACAAATGTTTGTCTGATCTTAAAGTAAGTATGCAGTTAGTTTTCAGGGATTTACCTTGGCTGTAACAATTTGTAGACTTGATATTTGATGGACAAGTTATTTGGGGGGTTAAGTTAAATTAGTTTAGCATAAAATAGGTTAGATTAAATTAGGTCGTTAATGTCGATTAAATACTCCCTGAAAAATCTCTGAAAAAAATAACCTAACCTAACCTAACCTTACCAGCGTAACTTAACTTAAATTAACTCACAATAAATTGTCGATTTTATGTTATTACGGGAATCAGATGTTCGTTATTAACTCGACTTTAAAACGTAGATACTTTTAAATTCTTTCGGATAATGACTTCATAAACTAAGTTATATAAATACGTGGTTGTAAGTTTGAAAGATAAAATGTTTAAATGAAGAAAAAAATAACTTTTAACTTCACGTTTTATATATCCAGTGTATGTTTATGAAGGAGACACGTTGGAAATAACGTAGTTGTTTGTTCAAACATGTTTTTTATTATAAAAATTTTTTTTTTTGCCTGTTTTGAGAGGGAGAAAAATTTTAAAAATTACTCCATACAAACTATACATTTTCAATTCTTTTTCCCATCATACACAGTGTATATACATTGTTCAATTCTCTAACGCCATAAAAGGAGGGACTGAAACAAGGATAGGATTTCATTCAAAGTCTTTCTTTAAGCTTGAATGAAAATTGTTTAGATTCTCATGACTTTCATCAATTCCTTTAAGTAGTTCACCTAATGAACTCTTGAAAACACACACACGCACACACGTGTGTGTGTGTGTGTGTGTGTGTGTGTGTGCGTATAAGAGAGGTATCGACTTTTTTAAATCCATATATCTATAAAGCTAATTAACCCTATGACCTCCAATCTTTCAAGGGCAGTGTCCAGGCATCTCGAAAACTTTAGATCTTGATTTCGGCTCTCTTCTTCTTCTAGGAGGGGGAAAGCATTTTTGTGGGCGCTCGCCCTTGGCCCCTCCTTCTTGTTTAAAAAAATAGACACCTTCGGTTTTTCCATAGTCTTTTAATTGATAATAAAAGTCATTAAATAATAAAAGATTTATTGAATCAATATATTTAGAATCGTGTTGCTTTCCTTTTCCATTATGCAAAGCTCGCACCTTCTGGCACTCCATTTTATGAACTTTGCCATTTTTTTCTTGAGAACAATTATCGTAGTGTCTATTTAATTTTGTCAACCCTCTGTAGAATTTAAAGGTAACGAAATTATTGTCGATAAAGTTGTTCCGAATTTTGTATTTGTTGCTGTCGCGTTTTATACGCGAAGCGTAGCTGATTATTATTACCAGCGACCCGTTGCTCGGTGGGAAACACCATTTAACCTTAAGCGGAGTGAAGACACTGAGTTCGGGGATTGGAGTTCCGATGGTGCTGAGGAGTTAGCGTAATAGACCGCATTACTCTGGCCTGAGCGCTGTGCCAGTTTCTGGCCCTCATCGCTAATTATTATAACTGATAATAATTACGTTTGAAATAGTCTTGAACAAAAACAAGACAACTTAACTGTTTTATTTAGGATTCTTTGTTCTCTTTAAATTTTACATCATCTATGTGTGTTTGTGTGTGTGTGTGGTGTGGGCGCGCGCGTGTTTGCGTGCTCTTGGCTGTCTTACGAAATCGGAACAATCTTTGATATACACACCAACCGCGTGTGTGACTGAACAAATAAAAAATTAAAAAATTATATGTAATAATTAATTTTGGGAATGATTTTTAATATAGAACATATGTATTTTTTCACAAAATTTTAAATCTATCCTTTATTTTATTTAAGGACACGCGACACGCTAAATGGGGCGTGTGTTGCGAAACCCACTACCCCATTACATGGAGTGAGCTTCATGAATTCGCGATTTTGTCCTGTGTCTGAGGAATTTAATTAGCGCCCACGAATGAGAGGCCCGCCAAGCAGAAAGGCACCCAGAGGCAGATATAAGTGGCACCAATTCCGGTCCGCGTGCAGTTCCAAATAAAGCAACATTTGGGCCACCGGAAACTATTCCTTCCCGCATGAAAGTCTTGTTTCCTGCGGAAGAACCCCCTATACACAAAAGTCACTCTTATTTGAGCGTCTTCCAAATAATATTCTGTAAACTCCAGACCACCGGTAGCGTTATTGAAGCGTCCGCCACAATTCCCTAGGGCCTAGGGAAATTCCTTTCCCTGGGTGGAATGCCAATTCACATATACCGCTTTATTAAAAAATATACAGAAATCACAAAGCGGAGGTTTAGTAGACAGAAATGTAGGTAAATGGATAAAGGGAAGAAAAGAGAATGATAATAAGCATTTCGAACGTTGCACGGGGAATGCACAACCCAGCCGCTTCTTTCCCCATCCCTCCAGCAGCTCCTGATTACGAATTACAGCAGGCTTGTCAAGCCAGAATAAAAATATGACAACATAAAACTCTCGGCGAAACAAGAACGATTCAGTCTTTGTAGGGAATTTTTTTTCGTGAAACGAATAATAAAAAACAACAACGTCGAAATCTCAGTGAACATTTTTGCTTTTCGTGTTTCGCGAAAACTTTTCTCTTGTAAATGAAACTTTTAAACGTTTGTTTCAAACGTTTCGAAACTTTGGCGTCTTCATTATGCTCTTTGACGTTAAATGAATTAGAAACGACGCGGAAATTTGTTAAATGTTTCACTAATGTTTCACTTCAAAAGGGAAACTATGAAGGCAACTGCATTTCTCTATTCAAATTAAAGCAAATTAAAACAATTTTCTTAAACATACTTCAAATTATGAAGTCATGAGATAGGTAGGTAGATAGATAGTTACATAGATAGATAGGTAAGTAGATAGATAGTTACATAGATAGATAGGTAAGTAGATAGATAGTTACATAGATAGATAGGTAAGTAGATAGCTAATTCCAGAGATAGATTGATAGATAGGTAGATAAATAGCCATATAGATGGGTAGGAGAGGCAGGTAGAAAGATAGTTACATATATATATATATAGGTAGGCAGACAGATAGCCACATAGATAAATAGGTTAGTAGATAGATAGTTAAATAGATAGGTAAAAAATAGGGATCAAATGTAGAATTCGGACCCCAGCCTTCTTTAGTTAGCTTTATAAGGCTAACTAACGAAAATATCATGACCTAACCTAACCAATCGTCAAGGGCGTACAGTTAACCTAACGATTGGTTAGGTTAGGTTGTGATATTTTCGTTAGTTAGCCTTATAAAGCTAACTAAAGAAGGCTGGGGTCCGAATTCTACATTTGATCCAAAAATAGATATAAAAATTTAAATAGATATTACAGTGAGCGTAATGTTAACTCTTTTTTTTTTTTTTTATTACTATAGAGCCGAAGAAGAGCTAATAAAATTTCTTCTCTTCCTTCTTGAAATTCAGAACAGGAATAAAAAAAAAGTTACATCAGGATGAGAAAAAAAAAAATCATATATTTACAAAATCCAAAAAATCTTCGTTGAAATTAAATTTTTATTTTAAGCCAAAGAGGAGAAGAAAGTTTGGGTCTTTGGATAGAAAAACCAAGGGCCAGATTCAGCGAGGGAAGAATTAGCGAGTGTTTAAGAAGAGTGGTATACTTATAGGGGACAGTTATGAATGTGTAACTCTAATATATAATGTATAAATATCACGTTTATTAATTATTAATAATTATTATTATTATTATTAATTAATATTATTATTATTATTAATTATTATTATTATTATTATTAATTATTATTATTATCATTATTATTTTATTCGTTCGTTTATTTGTGGGGTCACAGAGAGTATGTCCGATAGTATGTGAGTGAGACAATCAAGTGGAAAAATCCTGCCTTGAAACTCCATATTTGTTATCGATATTTATCAGTAAGAAACTTGGGGTTAGGGGGAGGGTATCACTAAAAGATTTTTTCAACCAACTGTACTGTCCCATTAATCCAAAATAAGAACCAAAGCACCCTAAAATACATACTGTAACGTTTTAATCTATAATACGATAATATGCGCAAAGAATCCAAACTATTTACAAAGTTTCCCTTAAAAAAATGTCCCAAAAACACTCCGATCTACGAGACTCCGCCACTAATACGCGCAAGAATCCCAATTATTTACGAAGTGACTCTTTTATCCTAAATCCTAAATTGATCTTACTCTCGAAGTGACAATGATTGTCAAATTACAAACTAAAGGAGTGATGTTGGCGTAAGAGCTTCCCTCTCACTTACGTAAAGCAAAGAAGGGGAATGGTAAAGTGGGGGGGAACATTTTATTTTTTAATATAAGCATTTTAAATTTCTTCTTCCTAACTTGTTCCTTCAAGCCATCTTTACACCTATTGTTTCCATAGATTTTATATATATATATATATATATATATATATATATATATATATATATATATAGGGTGATTCAGAAGTCAGGTTACATAGGGCTTTTCTGTTTCTTTGCAGGTAAATGAGTTATGAGATGTTATCGAAGGAGGAGCGCATTGATGTGATATTCCTAGCTGGCTGCGCAAGTGCATTGCCGTTAACGGTGGCCATATCGAACATGTGATGTGACTATTCCCCTGTATCATTACATAATACAGTATTTACTTATGTAACTTGACTTTTGAATCACCCTGTATAAATGGAAATTTAATTCTATTATTTTTTCAATTAATGTACGTATATATTTAAATAAAAAAAATGGCTATAAATTTTTCACTTTTAAAAAATATAAAGTTTCTGTTCCAGTCTCGAGAAATTATTAATAAATTTCAATTTGGGAAAATTAAAAAAAAATGAATCGAATGAAAATGAATGCATTTCTCTTCTATATTAATTTACTGATCAAAAGATTTGGCCCTTTTCCTCTTAATCGTTATTAATGATCCGTGTGCAGCTTTTAACGACCACTATATATATATATAGTGTGTGTGTGTGTGTGTGTGTGTGTACATACACTATGTATATACACTATGTGTGTGTGTGTGTGTGTGTGTGTGTGTGTGACCATAAATTGAATGTGGGTTGCTGTGGTAAAGCAAAGTTTAAATTCCATGTCAGTACAGTAGGAAAAGGGAGGGAGAGTATGTAAGAATGAAAGGTAGGGAGAAGGGAAAGTGAAAAACAGTGAAGGCAAAAAAAGAAAAAAAAAATGATCGCTTTGAAAATTTCTTAATTGCTTTTGACTTTTAATTCTTTGATGAAAGTTTGCTTTGCAATATCCTGTTTTAATTTCATTAAAGTTCTACAATTATTTTCAGAAACACCTACACCTAATATATATATATATATATATATATATATAAAATGCAGAAAGAGGGGCCAAAGGCGAACGCCCGCAAAAATGGGCCCCACTCCCGCATAAAAGGAGAAGGAGAGAGACAAATCAAGGTTCAGAGTTTTCGAGCTGCCTGGCCACAAACTGCGTTTGAGAGATTGGAGGTTATAGACAGGGGAAAGATGGATTAAAGAAGGTTGTTCCAGAGTTGACCGGATGAATAGATGAAAGATTGAGAATAGCGATTAACCCTTGCGTTAGAGAGTTGGACAGAACAGGAATGAGAATGTGTCGATAGTAAAGAGAAGCAACATTGCGGCGAAGAGAGAGAGAGAGAGAGAGAGAGAGAGAGAGAGAGAGAGAGAGAGAGAGAGAGAGAGAGAGAGAGAGGCGGGAAAGTTGATGAGACAAAATGCCTTTCATTCCACTCAATGAAGTAGAATATAGTCATAAATGCTCAAATAGTTCCAACATTTGTATAAATTTTCATCCGTGCTCATTTTTTACCAAGTAGCTCCAACAGATCATATTTATTATATTTTCAAATTTTTAATCACTTACGTTTGTGTTATGGAAGGGGAGTGTGAGTCTATTAAAAAGTTTACAGAAAGCACTCAGTTATCATATATAATGATTATTTTTTCAAATTTTACCCCCATTAGGATTCTAATTAAAAAACTCGAAATCAAATAAGTCCTACTTCATGCTACCTCGGTCTTTTACACACCCAGTAATTTGTTTTAGGTAGGTTAACCCGTGTTAACGTAACTTAAACTAATTTAACCTAACCTCAAAAAGTATCTCCTACAAGAAAGTACTACTTATTTACAAAATCTGAGTTAATGGGTAAAAAATGTGGTTTACTATTGGTGCTACTTGGGGATTTAGGTTAGGACGCTGGTTGCTGATCGGGACGTCGTGAGATCGAGTCCAGGCGAGGACTTTGTAATTTCTGACCACCCTGTTGGGTCGTGGTTCGGATTCCCTGTTAAACTGTAGGTCTAAGATGGAGTAACAAGCTCAGAATGAACTGTTTGGGCGGAAGCAAAAACCAATGTTACCTAAAGTTTTATATATATATATATATATATATATATATATATATATATATATATATATATATATATATATAATGCTCGAGACATCAATAGCTTAAGTATAAGTGGGAGAAAAAGCTTCAGTGTCTGATGATTTCAAAGTTGCAAATTTACAGTTTAAAAATTAAAAAAAGAAGACTCACAATTTACGTCCAGACAAAAGGAATAATCCTATTTCGAGAAATACACATTTTAACATTAAAAATAGTGTGTATCAGTTAAAACATTTCTATAAATGTATATTTTGTCTACAGTATTTAAACTCTTTTAAAGTTAAACGTGTTTTTTTTGTTTTCTTATTTCTTAACAATGTATAAAGCATAGGCCCCAGTGGGGGGGTAGGGGCTTAATTGAAACAACGGGGCTTAATTTGGAGGCCCCCCCATACATCCTGGTTAAAAGAAATTAGGTGAAACGTTTGAATGCTTATGTCCACGTTGCTTCAATTAAACCCACTGGCCCCCTCTGGATCCACCTATGGTATAAAGGTTTAACGTATGATAGAATGTTGCAATATGACCTCCACCCCCATACTCAAAATAAAACCTTCTAAATTTAAAATTTATAACTTCTTTTTGAAGGCACATTCTAGGGGGAAGTTTTTCCTTCTTTTGGATATCAAAACTTCTTCTTGTCTGATGATATAATAACTTCTTTTAATGATAAATAACTTCTTTAGAAAGAAGAAATGGTCTTAAAACTTCTTTTTTAAGCTATTTCAGACAAATGGAGATAATATTTCTATGTAAAGAAGGTTTGGGGAAGTCTTTGTTTTCTGCGGATACATTGTAAACAGGAAAGTTTTTAAAGCAATCAGATCGAAGTACTTCATTTTCTTATTTATAACTTTAACGTTCAAAGTAATAAAGTACCCCTGACCAGTAGTGATGTGGTCGAGATCACCACGGCCGAAATCGAGACCGAGACTAGGAAAAAGGTCTCGAGTCCTACATCACTGCTTCTGACACTGACCGTATTTGTTCCTTTTCTTTATGTTTGGGGTCAAAAAAAGAGCCACTACTAAGTTCCCGGTTAGTGCCTATGCCGTTCACAATTTTGAACCTAATTCTGAGAGAGAGGAACCTTTCCTTAGTCTATATTATATATATATATATACTTAAAATGCACATCATATCCACATTTTCAACCAGCTCGTCAAGATTTCATTTACTCCGCGAGTTATTGTCATTTCTGATGCGTGAAGCAATTTTGCTTCTACGCTTGGACATGATTTATAATTTACTTTTCAAACATTTTCTCATTAAATTCTATATTTCGTTCTATTACAATGACATTTCCTTGTTTGCTGGTGTGTGTAATTTAATTATACATTCCTTCGCCATATAAACTTTCAAAGATTCTTGATATATACACGATCATATCAACTCTTCTACAATATCGACCAAATCAAATGCAACATTCGTATTAAGCTGTATATCTTCCCGTTATTATTCATTTATTCAATACGGTTACCATTTCTCAAACAAATGGTCACATTGTACCAACATGGCATTCCTAATATTCTTCGCATTGTCTTCTACATACGGGGTAACATACTAACTTTATTGCTTCTTGCTTATCTTCACTAATTCTTCTCCAATGTCTCACTGTCGACGACCAATAAATTGTCTTTTCGTATTTCGGTATTTTATTAAAACTGTCAAATGTCTACATCGCATCCTATCCTCAATATTCACTGGTTTCCCAGATTTACTCATACGTGGACCATTGAAAATCTTTATCCACAACGGTGAAGGCACTATAGAATGAGTACCCTCGTAAATAATAAGCTTCATTCGCTATATGATGCCTAACGTAGTTAATGTAGAAGGAAAACAATAAGTACCGTAGTTAAATAATATCGGGTGTATATATACCGGGTGTGTATAAAGTAACGCAAGTGATGAAACAAATCCGATTTGAATTATATTAACTCATTTATCATATATAATGATTATTTTTTCAAATTTTACCCCCATTAGGATTCTAATTAAAAAACTCGAAATCAAATAAGTCCTACTTCATGCTACCTCGGTCTTTTACACACCCAGTAATTTCTTTTAGTTAGGTTAACCCGTGTTAACGTAACTTAAACTAACTTACCCTAACCTGGGGATTTAGGTTAGGACGCTGGTTGCTGATCGAGAGGTCGTGAGATCGAGTCCAGGCGAGGACTTCGTAATTTCTGACCACCCTGTTGGGTCGTGGTTCGGATTCCCTGTTAAACTGTAGGTCTAAGATGGAGTAACAAGCTCAGAATGAATTGTTTGGGCGGAAGGAAAAACCAATGTTACCTATATTATATATATATATATATATATATATATATATATATATATAAAATGCTCGAGACATCAATAGCTTAAGTATAAGTGGGAGGAAAAGCTTCAGTGTCTTATAAAAAGCATCGTTCCACCCGTACACCCATTCAGGGTACGAGCAGCTCGTAGCCTCATTGATAGGTATATATATGTAGAAGGTCAACGTACTAACGAGGTTGCCGTACGTGTTTCATCACCACTAAAGCAGCAATGCTCTGTATTATCATAATCCAATGAACAGCGTGATTTATATCCACTCTGGCGCTTGTGTCGCTACCCAACTGACCACTACATTATTGTCTTAATGTTCGATGTAAATCTATGTTTGAGGAAGTAAAAGTGAATCGAAATTACTTGCCGAGGTTGAAGCGATGATTTCAAAGTTGCAAATTTACATTTTAAAAATTAAAAAAGAAAAGACTCGCAATTTACGTTCAGACAAAAGGAATAATCCTATTTCGAGAAATACACATTTTAACATTAAAAATAGTGTGTATCAGTTAAAACACATTTCTATAAATGCATATTTTGTCTACAGTATTTAAACTCTTTTAAAGGTTAAACGTGTTTTTTTTTTGTTTTCTTATTTCTTAACAATGTATAAAGCATAGGCCCCAGTGGGGGGTATGGGCTTAATTGAAGCAACGGGGCTTAATTTGGAGGCCCCCCATACATCCTGGTTAAAAGAAATTAGGTGAAACGTTTGAATGCTTATGTCCACGTTGCTTCAATTAAATCCACTGGCCCCCTCTGGATCCACCTATGGTATAAAGGTTTAACGTATGATAGAATGTTGCAATATGACCTCCACCCCCATACTCAAAATAAAACCTTCTAAATTTAGAACTTATAACTTCTTTTTTGAAGGCGCATTCTAGGGGGGAAGTTTTTCCTTCTTTTGGATATCAAAACTTCTTGTCAAATGATATAATAACTTCTTTTAATGATAAATAACTTCTTTAGAAAGAAGAAATGTCTTAAAACTTCTTTTTTAAGCTATTTCAGACAAATGGAGATAATATTTCTATGTAAAGAAGGTTTGGGGAAGTCTTTGTTTCCTGCGGATACATTGTAAACAGGAAAGTTTTTAAAGCAATCAGATCGAAGTACTTCATTTTCTTTTTTATAACTTTAACGTTCAAAGTAATAAAGTACCCCTGACCAATAGTGATGTGGTCGAGATCACCACGGCCGAGATCGAGACCGAGACTAGGAAAAAGGTCTCGAGTCCTACATTACTGCTTCTGACAATGACCGTATTAGTTCCTTTTCTTTATGTTTGGGGTCAAAAAAAGAGCTACTACTAAGTTCCCGGTTAGTGCCTATGCCGTTCACAATTTTGAACCTAATTCTGAGAGAGAGGAACCTTTCCTTAGTCTATATTTTATATATATACTTAAAATGCACATCGTATCCAAATTTTCGACCAGCTAGTCAAGATTTCATTTACTCCGCGAGTTATTGTCATTTCTGACGCGTGAAGCAATTTTGCTTCTACGCCTGGACATGATTTATAATTTACTTTTCAAACATTTTCTCATTAAATTCTATATTTCGTTCTATTACAATGACATTTCCTTGTTTGCTGGTGTGTGTAATTTAATTATACATTCCTTCGCCATTAAACTTTCAAAGATTCTTGATATATACGCGATCATATCAACTCTTCTACAATATCGACCAAATCAAATGCAACATTCGTATTAAGCTGTATATCTTCCCGTTATTATTCATTTATTCAATACGGTTACCATTTCTCAAACAAATGGTCACATTGTACCAACATGGCATTCCTAATATTCTTCGCATTGTCTTCTACATACGGGGTAACATACTAACTTTATTGCTTCTTGCTTATCTTCACTAATTCTTCTCCAATGTCTCACTGTCGACGACCAATAAATTGTCTTTTCGTATTTCGGTATTTTATTAAAACTGTCAAATGTCTACATCGCATCCTATCTTCAATATTCACTGGTTTCCCAGATTTACTCATACGTGGACCATTGAAAATCTTTATCCACAACGGTGAAGGCACTATAGAATGAGTACCCTCGTAAATAAGATAAGCTTCATTCGCTATATGATGCCTAACGCAGTTAATGTAGAAGCAAAATAATAAGTACCGTAGTTAAATAATATCGGGTCTATATACCTGGTGTGTATAAAGTAACGCAAGTGATGAAACAAATCCGATTTGAATTATATTAACGCAGGTGAACATGGACCGTGAAGGACAAGTAATATTTATTACATGTCTGATACTGCGTGCGCTCCTGTAAGGAGGGGGTATGCAGTTAGAAAGTTCAGAAGAGCAGTGTCCGTTATAACAGCGATAGTAAAGAGAGGCAACATTGCGGCGAAGAGAGAGAGAGAGAGAGAGAGAGAGAGAGAGAGAGAGAGAGAGAGAGAGTCAGTAAGAGGCGGGAAAGTTGATGAGACAAAATACCTTTTGTAGTGAATACTCTTATTTTAGTTTCAAGTTAAATGTTAATTTTACCGTCTTGAATTTCGGAATAGTTATAAATTCATTTTAAATTAGTTACCCCATTATAATTCAATTGTGAACCACATTAATACTAATTTTATGTATACTATATTATTTTATTGTATGTAAACATAATTAATTATATATCACAATTGTCAGTTAATCATTTATATTCAAATATTTATTTTAATCTAATGCCATGTCCATTTTGCAAATAAATAATAGAAAACCAAAGGTTATATTTTCCACCTTTGGTACTGTCGTAGTTTCGCCTAACGGACTCAATACGGCTAGTGAGATAATCACTGGTTGGCACTTAACTAGCGGCAGTGCTTATGGCTACATCATCCAGGTTAACCTATACCGGATAGATGCGCTACGGTCCCAAGCCGTAGCTTGCCTAGGCCAACGACGACGACGACGTAAACCAACAATTGATGACCCCGGAGCTGGATTACCCCTTCTACCCGAACGACTAGGACTAGACTGTAATGTCGTTCGTGCCCATCACCCCCTTCACCCGAACGACTAGGACTAGACTGTAATGTCGTTCGTGCCCATCACCCCCTTCACCCGAGCGACTAGGACTAGACTGTAACGTCGTTCGTGCCCATCACCCCCTTCACCCGAGCGACTAGGACCAGACTGTAATGTCGCTCGTGCCCTCTGCCCCTCACCCCTGCCCGTGCGCTCTGTGCCTGCGCTCGTCTCAACCTCCACTCCTTCGTTGGGAACTTGTCGTCTTGCTTGTACGTTAGCAAGCATAGGAGAAGATGCCTGACGACGCTGGTGCCATCTCCCACTTGAGCGTAAAGCTCTCCCGTCTTCTGGCCGGGTGATCCATTTATTTGGTTCCACCAAGTGGAATCACAATTCAACTTGGAAGGATCACCACTAGCAGGACGAAATACGATCATGTTTTGTCCTCTCTACCAGCGAGCATCATCTCTGAAGTCCGTGACGTCATCGTATCTCTTCCACGAGTGAGGACCCGTACAACGATCTGAAGTCTGCCATCCTGCCGCACCACTGTCTCCGAGCGTGAGAAACTACATCAGTTAATCTCAAAAGAAGAACTTGGAGACCGTAAGCCCACTCAAATGCTGAGGGCTATGCAGTGCGCTCTAGGCGAACGCGCACAAACCTTCGATAAGGACATCTTTAGACAGTTGTTCTTGCAGAAACTTCCTCCATCAGCTCAGCGTGTCTTGGCCACTATGGATCCTGCTACTCCAGTTGATAAACTAGCAGAAACTGCCGACAAAGTAGTGGAGATTGACACAGCTCCGGTCAACAACGTGAACACACAATCGGAACTGGAGTTGAAAGTGGAAGAGTTAAGTCAACAACTCAACCACGTTTGTTCTCTGCTACAAAATCAACGGCAAAGAAGCCATTCTCGGTCAAGATTTACGAAGAGGCATCGTTCGAGTTCCGGGAAGATCTGCTTCTACCACTCGAAATTTGGAAAGAAGGCTAGGAAGTGCATCTCCCCTTGCAATTTTTCGTCGGAAAACCCCAGCAGCGAGTCCTAATGGCGTCTAGTACTCGCACTGCCAACCTGTTATTCATAAAGGACAGGAACTCTGGTGTCAATTTCTTGGTCGATACCGGAGCGTCAGTCAGTGTATTCCCTCAAAAATCTGGTCATAAGCACTCGGAATCTCCGCCTCTATACGCTGCTAACGGTTCACGCATACCCACGTACGGTACTCAGTCGCGTGAACTAAACTTGGGCCTTCACCGATCCTTCAAGTGGATTTTCATCTGTGCTCAAGTGCAGCATCCCATAATCGGCGCTGACTTCCTCCAGCATTTCAAACTCCTGGTGGATCTTGACAAGCGACGCTTATGCGACCAGGCCACACTGCTTTCTGTTCTTGCCAAACAGGTTGCCCTTCCGGACGCCTCGAACTCTGCACTTTCCCTCGTTCCCCCTAATTCCATGTACCAGTGCCTTTTCCAGCGATATCCAGGAATTCTTCAACCGATGCAGATGGGTGATACCATTAAGCACACCATTACCCATCACATTACAACAAAAGGTCCCCCTGTGTTTGCAAAACCCAGACGTCTTGCCCCGGACAAACTGAAAGCTGCCAAATCGGAATTCCAGCTTATGATGGATCTTGGGATAATAAGACCTTCCAAAAGCAGTTGGTCCTCTCCCCTACACCTGGTCCAGAAGAAGTCAGGAGACTGGAGACCATGTGGGGATTACCGGTTTTTGAATTCGACAACCATCCCGGACCGATATCCGGTACCAAATGTCCAAGACTTTACTTCTCTTCTCCACGGCAAATCTATCTTCAGTAAAATAGATCTCGTTAAGGCTTTCCACCACATTCCCGTAGAGCCTTCGGATATTCCCAAGACTGCAGTTTGTACACCATTTGGGTTATTCGAATTTTTGAAGATGCCGTTCGGGCTACGGAATGCTGCGCAAACCTTTCAGAGGTTTATAGATGAGGTCACCAGAGGCTTAGACTTTGTTTATGCCTACATCGATGATTTGCTTGTGGCCAGCTCAACGGAAGAGGAACATAAGGAACATCTTTCACTCCTCTTTCAACGCTTAGAACAATACGGTGTTACTATTAATGCATCTAAGTGTGTGTTTGCACAGCCAACCTTGGAATTTCTTGGTCACACGATTTCGCAGCACGGAATTACCCCCCTTCAGGACAAGTGTGAAGTGATAAAAAATTACCCTATGCCAAATAATCAGCGTGAGTTACGTCGGTTTCTAGGTTTGGTAAATTATTACCACAAGTTCATTAAAAACTGTGCCAGTGTTCTTGCTCCTCTACACGCTATGATCACACACAAACGCAAGGTAACGAAATTGGTATGGTGTAGCGATAGTTTACAGGCGTTCGACAATGCCAAAAATGCTATCAATAGTGCATTGTCTCTGTCATTTCCTATCAGTGATGCCCCCCTAACTCTGACGGTCGATGCATCAGATGTTGCGATCGGTGGAGTGTTGGAACAAACCATTAACGGTCAACAAGCACCCATCGCGTTTTACTCGAAAAAGCTGCAGCCAGCCCAAACGCGTTATAGTGCTTTCGGACGTGAACTTCTTGCTATTTACTTAAACGTGAAGCATTTTCAACATTTCCTTGAAGGCCGAGAGTTTTGTGTTTTTACCGACCACAAACCTTTGGTCACTGTCTTCAATAAAAACAGCTGTAACCACTCTCCCAGAGTCATCAGGCAACTCGATTATATCTCGCAATTTACCACAGATATCCGCCACATCAAAGGTGTCTTGAACACTCCAGCGGATGCACTTTCAAGAATAGAGATTACTTCTGTTACCCTCAGCTCTACACTGTGGAATGCTATTGCACAGGATCAAGATAAGGATACGGAACTACAAGACCTGCTCAGAGAAGACTCCACTCACTCACTTTCCCTCAAGAAAATGAGTATGCCAGGATTGTCTGTGCCCCTCTATTGCGACGTATCAACAGCTGCTATTCGCCCTTATGTCCCTCCATGTCACAGAAAAGCAGTCTTCACGGATCTTCATAAGCCCTCCCATCCTGGTATCCGTGCTTCGCAACACCTGGTTACCTCTCGCTTTGTTTGGCCCTCGATGCGGAAGGATGTCAAACATTGGACCAAAACGTGCCTTGCCTGCCAGCGTGCCAAAGTCCAAAGGCACACCAGGTCCCCCTTTGACGCATTTCCGCCCCCATCCCAGCGATTTGAGGTAATTCATGTAGACATTGTTGGCCCTCTTCCAGTGATTCAAGGCCAACGTTATCTGCTCACCTGTCTCGACCGCTGATGGCCTGACCATCCCACCCTGTATCGACGAAAGTTCGACCCCTTCTTCATGGATGGGTATCACGATTTGGATTGCCGACAAAAGTCATCACTGACCAAGGTCGCCAATTTGAGTCTTCGCTTTGGAAGAAGTTTACCAGCTTGTTGGGTACAGTACATGCGCATACCTGTGCGTATCATCCGCAAGCTAACGGCCTCGTCGAACGCTTCCATCGCCAGCTGAAGTCATCCCTTATGTGTCACGAAGACTCCCATTGGATGGATAAGCTTCCACTCGTGTTGCTTGGTATTCGCTCTGCATTTAAGAGTGATCTGAAGACTACAGCGGCTGAACTAGTCTATGGAACAACACTGCGGCTACCAGGTGGCTACTTCACTGCAGGGGATAAGTCATGTGATCCTACGGAATTCGCTCAAACACTTTCCTCTCACATGCAGTCCCTTCAGCCTGTTCCCCCTCGATTGACTAGCCAACAGAACATCTTTGTTCCCCTGCCCTCCAGTCTTGCACCCACGTTTTCGTTCGTGTACCTGTCCCAAAACGGCCTCTCCAATGTCCATATGACGGACCCTATGAAGTTCTCCGACGTACGCGCAAATCATTCCTCATCCAGCGCGGTTCCAAGGTCGACAAGGTTTCTATCGATCGTCTTAAGCCTGCGTTTTTGGAATCAACCTTAAGTGAGGTACAAGTAGCTACCAAAAAGGTTCAGCGGAAATCTGTGTCGTTCGGAACTCTTTGAACTTCCTCTCTGGTGGGGGAGTGTGTAGTGAATACTCTTATTTTAGTTTCAAGTTAAATGTTAATTTTACCGTCTTGAATTTCGGAATAGTTATAAATTCATTTTAAATTAGTTACCCCATTATAATTCAATTGTGAACCACATTAATACTAATTTTATGTATACTATATTATTTTATTGTATGTAAACATAATTAATTATATATCACAATTGTCAGTTAATCATTTATATTCAAATATTTATTTTAATCTAATGCCATGTCCATTTTGCAAATAAATAATAGAAAACCAAAGGTTATATTTTCCACCTTTGGTACTGTCGTAGTTTCGCCTAACGGACTCAATACGGCTAGTGAGATAATCACTGGTTGGCACTTAACTAGCGGCAGTGCTTATGGCTACATCATCCAGGTTAACCTATACCGGATAGATGCGCTACGGTCCCAAGCCGTAGCTTGCCTAGGCCAACGACGACGACGACGTAAACCAACACTTTCATTCCACTCAATGAAGTGGAATATAGTCATAAATGCTCAAATAGTTCCAACATTTGTATAAATTTTCATCCGTGCTCATTTTTTACCAAGTAGCTCCAACAGATCATATTTATTATATTTTCAAATTTTTAATCACTTACGTTTGTGTTATGGAAGGGGAGTGTGAGTCTATTAAAAAGTTTACAGAAAGCACTCAGTTATCATATATAATGATTATTTTTTCAAATTTTACCCCCATTAGGATTCTAATTAAAAAACTCGAAATCAAATAAGTCCTACTTCATGCTACCTCGGTCTTTTACTCACCCAGTAATTCGTTTTAGGTAGGTTAACCCGTGTTAACGTAACTTAAACTAATTTAACCTAACCTCAAAAAGTATCTCCTACAAGAAAGTACTACTTATTTACAAAATCTGAGTTAATGGGTAAAAAATGTGGTTTACTATTGGTGCTACTTGGGGATTTAGGTTAGGACGCTGGTTGCTGATCGGTAGGTCGTGAGATCGAGTCCAGGCGAGGACTTTGTAATTTCTGACCACCCGTTGGGTCGTGGTTCGGATTCCCTGTTAAACTGTAGGTCTAAGATGGAGTAACAAGCTCAGAATGAACTGTTTGGGCGGAAGCAAAAACCAATGTTACCTAAAGTTATATATATATATATGAAAAATTATTTCACGAAAGTGACACGTGAAAAATATTTATGATGAATAAAACCACGAAGGAAAAAGAAACACAAAGGGTGCTCAAGCGCTTTCGTCTAATGACATCCTCAGGAACACTGGAGTGAAAGGACAAATCAAGGCAATATATAGGTTACAAAAATAAACATACATACATACATACATACATATTCAATATATATTAGATATATATATATATATATATATATATATATACATATACATATATATAGTAAGCATAGAAAAAATTGTGGGAGGAGCAAACATTTATATGGGAGATTGACACTTTTAGCACTTCAGCCGACATTCAATATAAATTCAAATGGCTTGTTTATGAAACAGGTCACAAAAGAATAAAGAAATAAAAATAAATATAAATATAAATTGAGAAAAAATTAATTACAAAATAGTGCCTAGTGATATATGTCCCAGCCTAAATAACCATAAAGAAATAAACCGGCAAATAAAAAAAAAACACAAATATACATACATACATATATATAATATATATATATTATATATATAATATATATATATATACATACATACACACATACATATACATATATATAGTAAGTGTATGGGAAAAAAAAATGACACTTTTAGCACTTTGGCCGACCTTCAATATAAATTCAAATGGCTTGTTTATGGAACAGGTCACAAAAGAATAAAGAAATAAAAATAAAATAAATATAAAAAGTGCCTTAGTGATATATATGTCACAGCCACAATAACCATAAAGAAATAGCCAACAGATAAAAAAACAAAAATTGTAAGTGGAGTCTACAAATTCAAGCTCAAAAGGGAAGTTTACAATCAAATTAATAGATGATGCCAAATTGATATATATGTCACAAAGAAATAAAGAAATAAACCAAACAAAAAAAAAAATAATAAATTAAAAAATAATAAAAAATAATAATAATAAATTGAAAGATAAATTTTAAGAGAGGCACACCAATTTATAACGGAAAAAATTACCACAGGTTTTTTAGTTATTGTCTGAATCATGCATATTATAGTCACAAACGAATAAAAAAGTACAAGTAAATATAAATTGGAAAACAAAATGATGCCTAGATGATATATAAAGAACCATAAAAATATATACAACATATATACGGTATATATACGAAATATAAACGCAATATATACAGAATATATATAATATATATATATATATATATGCATAAGGGAAAAAAAAAAAAATTACCAAAGATTTGTTTTTATAATTATTGTCTGAAAAAACGGTAGGTCGCAAAAGAATAAAGAAATAAAAATAAATATAAATTGAAAAAATTACAAATAATACACGTACACGTGTATACCCGCAAAACCAAATATATATACATATACACACATAATACAAACACACACACACACACATATATATATATACACATACAAGCTTGACCTTCGCGAAATAAGAAATCATTGCGCAGAACCTTTGTGAGGTTGTAAGGTAAGGTAAGGTACATACACATATATATATATACACATACACATATATATACACATACATACATACATACATATACAGACATACATACATACATATAAACACATATACATACACACACATTAACTGCAATGACCACACACATACTCACATACACATACATACATACACATACACGCATACAGCAAAAAATTGAAAAATAAAATTGTAAGAGACAAAAACAAATTTTTACCAAAGATTTAACAACCTGCCCTTTGTTTAAATCCATTCTGAAGGAATTCAGAGCAACGGGATCGAGTTGAAACAGACCTTTACTCATGTTAAGGTTATTTGTAAGTTGAATTATAGCCGACTCAAGAATATTTCTATTAACAATGTTGCTAGAGTGAAACAAAACTGAAACATTATTCCAATCAATACAATGGGATAACTCTGACAAATGGACAAAAAGGGCACTGGATAACTGTCCCGTTCTAACGGAATATTGATGCTGTTTTACACGCGTTTGCAAATCCTTTCCCGTCTGACCTATGTAAAAGGAATCACATTGCTACACCCAATTTTATAGATAATGCCTAAATTATTGGTAGGGCTATTTTTTTACTATGATGTTTTTCACAATATTGTTATATGAAAAAACTACACTGATATCCAAAAGTTTAAGTACATTAGCAATGCCTAAGAAGCCCGGGAAAAATGGAAGTACTAAAATATTCTTTGACAAGGTGCGAGTGTTATTATTCACACGATAGAAGGTTCGTTTAGCCTTATTAAGACAAGATTCCATGAACGCAGATGGGTAACACAACTCACTTCCAATACCGTTGATATTTTCCAATTCGGCATCGATGTATTCCGGACTGGCGATCCTAAGAGCGCGGAGAAACATTGAGGAAAATATGGCCTTTTTAATAGGGGTGTCATGTCCAGAGTAAAAGTGTACGTAGGACAAATTGTTTGTTTTTTTCCGATAGATACTAAACTTAAAACCCGGGCTATCCCTATGAACACGCACATCCAAAAACGGGATTGAGTTGTCTTGTTCCACTTCTAAAGTAAATTTAATGGAGGGGACTTGGTCATTTAACTGAAGGAGGAAGTCATCCAGGTCACGATTCATGGGCCAGATACACTTACAATTTTTGTTTTTTTATCTGTTGGGCTATTTCTTTATGGTTATTGTGGCTGACATATATATCACTAAGGCACTTTTTATATTTATATTTATTTTTATTTCTTTATTCTTTTGTGACCTGTTCCATAAACAAGCCATTTGAATTTATATGAAGGTCGGCCAAAGTGCTAAAAGTGTCATTTTTTTTTCCATACACTTACTATATATATGTATATGTGTATGTGTGTATATATATATATTATATATATATATTTGTGGTTTTTTTATTTGCCGGTTTATTTCTTTATGGTTATTTAGGCTGGGACATATATATCACTAAGGCACTATTTTGTAATTAATTTTTTCTCAATTTATATTTATATTTATTTTTATTTCTTTATTCTTTTGTGACCTGTTTCATAAACAAGCCATTTGAATTTATATTGAATGTCGGCTGAAGTGCTAAAAGTGTCAATCTCCCATATAAATGTTTGCTCCTCCCACAATTTTTTCTATGCTTACTATATATACACGGTGAACCAAAAGTAGGTGGACAGTAGGTTGAATACGGTTTGTGTTATATTATATTATAACTATGGTGTTCATTATAACTATGGTGTTTGTGTTTTATTATATTAAATATTATAACTAAATTTATTTAAATTTTATTTGTATTATAGTATACAAAAAAATTAAATATGTATTCTCAAAGTAAACGTTATCATTTACTGTCCACCTACATTTGGTTCACCCTATATGTATATGTATATATATATATATATATATGTATATATATATGAATATGTATGTTAAACATGCAGTTAGAAAGTTCAGAAGAGCAGTGTCCGTTATAACGATAGTAAAGAGAGGCAACATTGCGGCGAAGAGAGAGAGAGAGAGAGAGAGAGAGAGAGAGAGAGAGAGAGAGAGAGAGAGTCAGTAAGAGGCGGGAAAGTTGATGAGACAAAATACCTTTCATTCCACTCAATGAAGTAGAATATAGTCATAAATGCTCAAATAGTTCCAACATTTGTATAAATTTTCATCCGTGTTCATTTTTACCAAGTAGCTCCAACAGATCATATTTATTATATTTTCAAATTTTAATCACTTACGTTTGTGTTATGGAAGGGGAGTGTGAGTCTATTAAAAAGTTTACAGAAAGCACTCAGTTATCATATATAATGATTATTTTTTCAAATTTTACCCCCATTAGGATTCTAATTAAAAAACTCGAAATCAAATAAGTCCTACTTCATGCTACCTCGGTCTTTTACTCACCCAGTAATTCGTTTTAGGTAGGTTAACCCGTGTTAACGTAACTTAAACTAATTTAACCTAACCTCAAAAAGTATCTCCTACAAGAAAGTACTACTTATTTACAAAATCTGAGTTAATGGGTAAAAAATGTGGTTTACTATTGGTGCTACTTGGGGATTTAGGTTAGGACGCTGGTTGCTGATCGGTAGGTCGTGAGATCGAGTCCAGGCGAGGACTTTGTAATTTCTGACCACCCTGTTGGGTCGTGGTTCGGATTCCCTGTTAAACTGTAGGTCTAAGATGGAGTAACAAGCTCAGAATGAACTGTTTGGGCGGAAGCAAAAACCAATGTTACCTAAAGTTATATATATATATATATGAAAAATTATTTCACGAAAGTGACACGTGAAAAATATTTATGATGAATAAAACCACGAAGGAAAAAGAAACACAAAGGGGTGCTCAAGCGCTTTCGTCTAATGACATCCTCAGGAACACTGGAGTGAAAGGACAAATCAAGGCAATATATAGGTTACAAAAATAAACATACATACATACATACATATTCATATATATATACATATATTATTATATATATATATATATATATATATATATATATATACATATACATATATATAGTAAGCATAGAAAAAATTGTGGGAGGAGCAAACATTTATATGGGAGATTGACACTTTTAGCACTTCAGCCGACATTCAATATAAATTCAAATGGCTTGTTTATGAAACAGGTCACAAAAGAATAAAGAAATAAAAATAAATATAAATATAAATTGAGAAAAAATTAATTACAAAATAGTGCCTTAGTGATATATATGTCCCAGCCTAAATAACCATAAAGAAATAAACCGGCAAATAAAAAAAAACCACAAATATACAATATTACACATATATATATATATATATATATATATATTATATTATATATATTATATATACATACATACATACACACATACACATATACATATATATAGTAAGTGTATGGGAAAAAAAATGACACTTTTAGCACTTTGGCCGACCTTCAATATAAATTCAAATGGCTTGTTTATGGAACAGGTCACAAAAGAATAAAGAAATAAAAAATAAATCTAAATATAAAAAGTGCCTTAGTGATATATATGTCACAGCCACAATAACCATAAAGAAATAGCCCAACAGATAAAAAAACAAAAATTGTAAGTGGAGTCTACAAATTCAAGCTCAAAAGGGAAGTTTACAATCAAATTAATAGATGATGCCAAATTGATATATATGTCAAAGAAATAAAGAAATAAACCAAACAAAAAAAAAAATAATAAATTAAAAATAATAAAAAATAATAATAATAAATTGAAAGA
>JAJOZX010011730.1:37500-70000 GCA_023014485.1 Bathynomus jamesi
TTTGCCGGTTTATTTCTTTATGGTTATTTAGGCTGGGACATATATATCACTAAGGCACTATTTTGTAATTAATTTTTTCTCAATTTATATTTATATTTATTTTTATTTCTTTATTCTTTTGTGACCTGTTTCATAAACAAGCCATTTGAATTTATATTGAATGTCGGCTGAAGTGCTAAAAGTGTCAATCTCCCATATAAATGTTTGCTCCTCCCACAATTTTTCTATGCTTACTATATATATGTATATGTATATGTATATGTATATATATATATATATATATATATATGTATATATATATGAATATGTATGTATGTATGTTTATTTTGTAACCTATATATTGCCTTGATTTGTCCTTTCACTCCAGTGTTCCTGAGGATGTCATTAGACGAAAGCGCTTGAGCACCCCTTTGTGTTTCTTTTTCCTTCGTGGTTTTATTCATCATATATATATATATATATATATATATATATATATATATATATAATGCTCGAGATATCAATAGCTTAAGTATAAGTGGGAGGAAAAGCTTCAGTGTCTTATAAAAAGCATCGTTCCACCCGTACACCCATTCAGGGTACGAGCAGCTCGTAGCCTCATTGATAGGTATATATGCAGAAGGTCAATGTACTAACGAGGTTGCCGTAGGTGTTTCATCACCACTAAAGCAACAATGCTCTGTATTATCATAATCCAATGAACAGCGTGATTTATATCCACTCTGGCGCTTGTGTCGTTACCCAACTGACCACTACGTTAATGTCTTAATGTTCGATGTAAATCTATGTTTGAGGAAGTAAAAGTGAACCGAAATTACTTGCCGAGGTTGAAACGATGATTTCAAAGTTGCAAATTTACATTTTAAAAATTAAAAAACAGAAAAGACTCGCAATTTACGTTCAGACAAAAGGAATAATCCTATTTCGAGAAATACACATTTTAACATTAAAAATAGTGTGTATCAGTTAAAACACATTTCTATAAATGCATATTTTGTCTACAGTATTTAAACTCTTTTTAAAGGCTAAACGTGGTTTTTTTGTTTTCTTATTTCTTAACAATGTATAAAGCATAGGCCCCTGTGGGGGGTAGGGGCTTAATTGAAGCAACGGGGCTTAATTTGGAGGCCCCCCATACATCCTGGTTAAAAGAAATTAGGTGAAACGTTTGAATGCTTATGTCCACGTTGCTTCAATTAAACCCACTGGCCCCCTCTGGATCCACCTATGGTATAAAGGTTTAACGTATGATAGAATGTTGCAATATGACCTCCACCCCCATACTCAAAATAAAACCTTCTAAATTTAGAATTTATAACTTCTTTTTGAAGGCACATTCTAGGGGGAAGTTTTTCCTTCTTTTGGATATCAAAACTTCTTCTTGTCTGATGATATAATAACTTCTTTTAATGATAAATAACTTCTTTAGAAAGAAGAAATGGTCTTAAAACTTCTTTTTTAAGCTATTTCAGACAAATGGAGATAATATTTCTATGTAAAGAAGGTTTGGGGAAGTCTTTGTTTTCTGTGGATACATTGTAAACAGGAAAGTTTTTAAAGCAATCAGATCGAAGTACTTCATTTTCTTTTTTATAACTTTAACGTTCAAAGTAATAAAGTACCCCTGACCAATAGTGATGTGGTCGAAACCACCATGGCCGAAATCGAGACCGAGACTAGGAAAAAGGTCTCGAGTCCTACATCACTGCTTCTGACACTGACCGTATTAATTCCTTTTCTTTATGTTTGGGGTCAAAAAAAGAGCCACTACTAAGTTCCAAGTTAGTGCCTATGCCGTTCACAATTTTGAACCTAATTCTGAGAGAGAGGAACCTTTCCTTAGTCTATATTTTATATATATATACTTAAAACGCACATCGTATCCAAATTTTCAACCAGCTCGTCAAGATTTCATTTACTCCGCGAGTTATTGTCATTTCTGATGCGTGAAGCAATTTTGCTTCTACGCTTGGACATGATTTATAATTTACTTTTCAAACATTTTCTCATTAAATTCTATATTTCGTTCTATTACAATGACATTTCCTTGTTTGCTGGTGTGTGTAATTTAATTATACATTCCTTCGCCATATAAACTTTCAAAGATTCTTGATATATACACGATCATATCAACTCTTCTACAATATCGACCAAATCAAATGCAACATTCGTATTAAGGTGTATATCTTCCCGTTATTATTCATTTATTCAATACGGTTACCATTTCTCAAACAAATGGTCACATTGTACCAACATGGCATTCCTAATATTCTTCGCATTGTCTTCTACATATGGGGTAACATACTAACTTTATTGCTTCTTGCTTATCTTCACTAATTTTTCTCTAATGTCTCACTGTCGACGACCAATAAATTGTCTTTTCGTATTTCGGGTATTTTATTAAAACTGTCAAATGTCTGCATCGCATCCTATCCTCAATATTCACTGGTTTCCCAGATTTACTCATACGTGGACCATTGAAAATCTTTATCCACAACGGTGAAGGCACTATAGAAATGAGTACCCTCGTAAATAAGAAAAGCTTCATTCGCTATATGATGCCTAACGCAGTTAATGTAGAAGCAAAACAATAAGTACCGTAGTTAAATAATATTGGGTATATATACTGGGTGTGTATAAAGTAACGCAAGTGATGAAACAAATCCGATTTGAATATATTAACGCAGGTGAACATGGACCGTGATGGACGAGTAATATTTATTACATGTACTTTATAACTGCTGTTTTATAATTGGTGTTTACAAGTTAAAAAACAAGTTGGAACTAGTTTAAAGCAGTTCAAAACTACGTTACGAAACTACGAGTTGTTTAAGCCAGTTCAAATCAGCTGTCTCTTCACTTGCTTTACTTTATACACACTGTACCTTTTTCATGAGTCTCATGAAAGAGTAGTATAGGTTACGTCTCTACGTAAAAGTAATACGTTTTTGTATCATGGTATGGCTCGTAAAATTTTCGCCCAAGTTCAGTGTCTTTTTTTTTTTATCTTCAAATTAAGATGTATGAAACGAGGTCTTTGTTTTGCTCAGTTTCCAATCAACGTTCTCCAAAACGTATCTTCATCATGCTTCGTGTCAGATTTTCTGGGTACTCAAGAACCCGCCAGGGTAGCATAATTGTAAAGTGCCGGACTGCTAAGCTGACTATTCCAGGTTCGATTCTCAGCCTGAACTTCAGATTTCAGGGATAAAGATGCTTCTCTGGGTCTTCCTTGATGGAGTTCGAACCCCACAACGAAAACCAGATGTACATCAGTAAAATAACTGAAGAAAACCGCAAAATTACTTAATCGGGTGAAATCCTACATAAGAATCACTAAAAACACGAATCGAGACAATTTTTTTTTCGATTCCAAACCGGAACTGTCAACGGAATTTGTTTTTTCATTTGATTCAAGATCCGAAGTTTCGGATTTGAGAATAATGTTCGAGGTTGTTTAACCTCCTTCGTAACGGCAAAGGTCGCGTGATGAAGGGGACCTACTGTACGGCTTCACGTAGTATGAGAACCATCTACAGTCACTACATCATCTGAACGTAAACGAGGGTCACCTATCCAATTACTGAACAGACCCAACGCCGCTTAAACTTACTGATCTCGGGTGAAGTGGTGAAGTGATATTCTGACGTGGCTACGACGTAGGCATTGCGGGTGCGAAACCCGTTGAGGCTAAAAAGCAAATTTTTATCTTTGTTCCTCGAGTCAACTTCAGACCGAAAACGGAGATGAGATTGACGATCTACTGTCGCACGAACGAAAGTCACAAAATTGTGTTGAGCGGGTTTCGAAAGAGAGAACTTACAATGGTTTAATAAGTGTGTGGCAATAACGAGACCATAATTAATAGTGCGAAGACAATGTGATGCGTACCTGTAAGTATAATAGAACGCTCTAATTAACTTAAAGGTGCTATGCGACATTTATATCGAGCACTATATCTGTTCGGAATAACGTCATTTGAAAATGGTAAATTACATAATTATATATGTACAGGGTGACTGAAAACTAATTTCCTATTTTATATGAAGTGGAGCAACAAGCTTGACCTTCGTCAGAATGAACAATTCGAGTGGAAGCAAAACCAAGGGGTGTTAGATTATTTAAATAAATGCATGGTTGTTGAGGCTCGAGGTCACCACCTGATATTTTAATCATCAGAATAATAAATGTAATTAAAGGAGATTAATAAGCTTCTTTGAGATTTCCTTCATTTGAACAAAACGAGAAAAGAAATAAAGTTTTACGTTCATTATAAATTTAAATACGTTACTTTACGTTAACTATTTATTGAATGAACGTTCACAGATTAAATGACATTTGAATTTGTGACTCGTTAATTATATTGTGAAACACTTTATTATTAGTTGAGTTGCATCAATTGCAAAGTTGCATCAACTGCAATTGTAGATTAAATGATTAACGAAAATAGGTTGCGAGACTTTGATTTTTTACAGTTAAAATAGGAATGGCAAAATATGGGCTACGACGGCGTTAAAAATGGTTTTCGCATGTTGGTGGTTCGCTTGCTGCTGGAGTGATCTTCTTCAAGGTGGTGGTGAGGTATAGATAGCCTCAAACCGCGGTCTTCACATACGCCAACAGACAAGCACTTGAGAACTCTGTGCCCATATAACGAAATAACCTGAAGCGTGGCACTATATATATATATATATTATCTGCTCAGTATCAAATGCATATTTCTCCCCTATTTGAGACTGCATTTAACCTGTGTATTTTCAGATTAAAAACAAACTCTGCCATTCTCTTTCAGCAGTTTAACCTAACCTAACCTAACGTACTAATCTAACTTAATCTAACCTAATAATAACTTGTCGATAGAATGTCATATCGAACAGATGTCGTAAAGCGGATTACATCATTTCAGATTTAGGAAACTCATTTCAAGACATCAAAAAAAAACAAAAAAAACAGTCAGATTTCTTTCCTCGAAATGTAATGACTAAATTTAGTTTTTAAATTCTATTTTATTTTATTGTTTTACTATTTTGAGAAGGAACCCGTTTTGTTCGTATTTGTGGTCACGGATATTCGCTTCTTAATTAAAGAAGAGTAAAAGATATCCAGAAAACCTTATTCGCTTTTCATTTGTGTGTATAGCGAGTTACATTTATGTATTAGGGATGTAGCGATTAATCGGTATCGGCAAGCCGTTACTATCAGTATTTTACCGATTAATCGGTATCAGCCGATAGATTAATCGGTATCGGTATCAGCCGATATCCGGTCAGTTTGTATCGGTATCGGCAAGTAGTTACCATCAGTATTTTACCGATTAATCAGTATCAGCCGACATCTGATTAATTTGTATCGGTATCGGCAAGCAGTTACTATCAGTATTTTACCTATTAATTGGTATCTATTATCGGTATCAGCCGATATTCGATTAACTTGTATCGATATCGGCAAGCGATACCATCAATATTTTACCAATTAATCTCTATCGGTTATCGGTATCAGCCGATATACGATATAATTAAATTTCATATTTGAGTTTTAATATAGGGTTGAAAATGTTCCAATCAAGGTAATTCAACGTAGTTTAGCAAATAAAAAAATTAATAAAGAAAATTTTTAATTTCGTGGCTCTTGTAAAATGTCAGTTGGAAAAGATTCTTATTTACCTCAATTTTTATCTTAAGGATGAAAGCTTTTTAAGTTTATCTTTTATTTACAAACATCTTCACATATTTCAAAATATTCCCGAGCTGGGGGGGGGGGGGGGTTAACCTCTTCGATACTGAATTAATAATTAATCAGTGATGAAGACCAGAAACTGGCACAGCGTTCAGGCCAATTAATGAGGCCTATTTTTTTAACTCTTTTATTATTATTACCAGCATCATCGAGGTTCGAAACCCCGATCTCAGTATCTTCGCTGCGCTTATAGGGAAACGGTGTTACTCGCGGGTGTTATACACTGAGTTACGGACGCTGGCTTCGGTATTGAGTTGGTGATACATTATGACCTATATGTGCGTAGTACCAAAAGGGTTAATTAATAACAGTGCCATTGTGCATACTTAAATTGTACCTATTACATCTAGTAGTAGATTACTTCCTATTCAATGTCATTACCATTCTCAACCGCGGTACGCAATTGAGAATGCTCAAAGTGAGAATTCCAAAGTTGAGAAAAAAAAGTTTCCTGATTTGGGAAAGGTAAAATGAGACGGTGACGCAGTTCTTTTATTATACAGGAAGGAGGGGCCAACGGTGAATGCGGGTTCAAACGGTATTTTCTATATAAAAATTTAACAAAGTGGGAAATCCAAGAATGTAAATGGGAATGGATCGATTTGGGAATTTCCGCCTTTGAAATTTTCACTTGCCAATTTTTCGGCACTGGAATGGAAATGACAATGAGTGGAAAGAGACTGACAATGACAAAGTCAAGGATAATTCATTTTTGTAAACAGCCTACGTGTATGTTATCCTATTTTCCTTCTGATCGGACAGTTGCCACAAAACCCCCAAGCAGGGGAGTACCAATTGCTCTCGCATTCTCGTCCGCTACAAGGACCCAAGGTAGCGTGACTATCCGATAAAAGGTATGTGATTTTAATGGATAGAGTCAAACGGAGGAATTCGCCGCAAGGCGGATGGCAGCTACCTCCGCTTAATATGCTGAAACTAATTTTCCCATATGCCAATTACCTTCAATCTCCTCAATAGAAGAACCCACTCTGAGGCTGTATCTAGCGGTAGTTAGATGGTCTTTCCTTGAGCCATATATAAATGTCAGTGTAGCGTAAATTAACTCTGTCTGGGATCGTTTCCCTACTCTCAATCTGAATTTGAACTGTCTGCAAATACATTCATAAGAGTAATGGAGTCTTTTAGCATCTACTTGCTTGCCCATTATAACGTTAAACATGACTATGTAGGTTATCTTTGCTACCAGCTTTACCCTGCCACCAGATTCCACCCCTTTCCTTCCCCTTGAGGTATATACATTCAATCCAATGGCGAGATATTCAGCAGTATCTCTGTAGTGGGAGTAAAGAAATAGCCGGCTGTTATCATAACAAGAGCCAGTCTCTGTACCTTCTTCAAAGAAACTACAGTAAATATTTTGCTGAAGGCATTAATCCAAACACAGCCTATATAGGCTATGATTGGTAAAGTTGTAAATAACAAACACATCTGTTTTCGTTTAAGGCCCAGGTCTTACCCACCATCCTCCTCCATTGCATGATAACGCATTTGCTGGCTCACTTGTAGTGTCTCGTTGTTTAACGTAAGAGATGAAAAATTTAATTTCCTCTTATGCTGAGCAAATATTGCTACCTCTGTTTTAAAAGAACTAAAGCAAAGGTTAACTTCAGCAGCCCATCTCTCCACTAGGCCTCCATGTAGGATAACTTAGGTCGTATAGGTCTGTATATGACCAGGTGTGTTTTCAGATCGCCCGAAGAGGCAATTCACAATGAAATTCCATAAAAGCGAAAGCAGCATAGCTCCTGTGGATAACACCTGGATAGATGGCTTGATTCAATGTATCTTTGTAAGGTTGTCAAGGATTCTGTTCTCAAGCATATGGGTTACCTATCTGGTAATGGATGAATCCACTCGAGCCCAAGTCACTGGCTCACCAATGAAGCCGTATGTAACACTATCGAAAACCCCATCTATGCGCAGAAAAATTCCCAAGGCATAGTGACCATCAACAGTAGTTTCTTCAGTTTTAGAAACCAAATGATGAAGAGCCGCTTTAGTTGAGGAACTTGCCCTGAATCCATACTGATATCTAAGCGTAACTGGCCTGAGCTTTAAATCCCGGAAAGCTACTCGTTCCATGTTAAAATACAGTATGTTCCTAAATACTGCATGAAAGATACCAGTGGCTTTCCCCAAGTATAATCTGATTTCATGTTTTAAATTTAATATAACCATTTATCCTTTAAATAATTATTAAGAATTGTATAATAAATTATCGGATAAATTTTAAAGCATGTGTCACTTTAATTAAAAGGTTGTTTTTCATTAACTGAAATAAAAGCAAGAAATGTTTACTATACCTTCTCTACACAGGAAGAATTAGTCCTCTAGTACAAAACATGTTCTATGCCAGGGCTTCTCAAACTTTTTTCACTTGCGACCCCTTTGGATCAGACAAATGTTTTCGCGACCCTTCACTCAATGTCATAAAAGCAATAGGTACTAACACTGTATATTTATGAAAAAAATAATATTTTCAAATGTTTCTGCGACCCCCAATAATATTTACGCGACCCCTAGTTTGAGAAGCGTGGTTCTATGCGATGTCCTTTCAACTCACGGTAGTTACACAATACTTTCGACGAAAGAGTTCCAACAGATTTCCTGCGGTTTATGATAAAGCTATAATATCATGGCCACCAACATCACCAGATCTAAACCCCTGTGGTTTTTACCCGTGGAGTTATTTAAAAGAGATAGTGCTTTTACAGAATCTACACACAATAGGAGAAATGAAAGCATCAACTGAACAAGAATTTTGGGGGATTTTAACAGATTACTGCAAAATTACGTTGTTCGTACGCAGAGTTAATGAACTGAGAGGACATCACTAGATCGTGGTTAATTAATCATTTTTGGGAAAAAGTGATGAATGCTGAAATTTTATAATTAATCAATGATTAACTGATTAAAAATGATTAAATATTAAATACTCGTGAAAAGCGTAATAAAAAGCTTTATTATTTCTGTTGCGTGAGATAAGACCGAAGAAAACCACCTATTTTGCTCATTCATTTAGTTTGCTTTAGTTCAAGAAACGAGGCATGAACAGATTAGCCAGTTTATACACGCAAAAATGGTGCCAAATTCAAATGCCACATTACAAACTTTATGGTAAAACTTATGCAAAAATTATGGGGAAAATTAATCATTTTTTCATAATTTTCTAAAAAAGATTTTTTGATTAATTAATGATTAAATTCGAAACAATGATTAACTGATTAATCATAACCCTGTCGTAGACATCACATAGAGCACGTTTTGCACTAGGGAACTAATTCCTCATGTGTAGAGATGGTGCAATAAAAAATTTCATACTTTTATTTCAGTTAATTAGAAATGCCAACCTTTAAAAGTGTCAGATGTTTAAAATATCACCCGATATTTAAAAGAAAATAATAATCGGCAATACAAATAATATCGGCCCATTAATTAGTATCGGTAAACTTTTGGTATCAGTGTATCCTTTTATATATATATATATATATATATATATATATACTGTACGTATGCTTGTCCGTTTGCGTGTATGTTTAAAGAAGAAAAGTGGAGAGAGAGAGAGAGAGAGAGAGAGAGAGAGAGAGAGAGAGAGAGAGAGAGAGAGAGAGAGAGAGAGAGAATAAACCTTCGTAGTTAATTTGATCTTTCTTCTCTGACAGTTGTCGTGCCCCCATCGCGTCCTTGGACTGCATGGAGGAGTTCCAGGGGTGCGGGGACCACGTCTCCAGCAGGAGTGATTCCCAGGGGCTCCTCTCCAGACAGAGCTCTTTGGCCGCGCAGCTCAAATACAAACCTTTGGGCAAGTCTGGTCTCCGGGTGTCCCAGCTGGGCCTTGGTGAGTGACAGACGATTTTCCCCTTAGGGAATAATCACTTTATTTCTAGAATATGACAGTGGCCAAAAATGTGTACTCGCATTTTCCTTGCAAAAATGCCTTATACAAACATCACTAAGCACACACCACAGTGTGTGTATATATATATATATATATATATATATATATATATATATATATATATATATATATATATATATATATAGATATATATATACGAACACCCTGTTCAACAAGACATGTCTTCCGTACACACATAAAACAAAAGACCTTGAAAGACAAGTAGCAATTTCGAAGATTTAAGGTCACCAACGACAACCAGTTGCTATAGGGACCAATCTATGCATTTTGAAAAAAAAACTATTTATTTGGTTTAAGATAAGAATTATTCCCTGAAATACATTTCCAAATAAATGGTTTCCTTCAGAGCACGTACATTGGTTTCCATGGCAACTGGGCGTTGTTACACGTTTTATAGTCATTTTATTTCATAGCGCGGTCAGAAGTACGTACAGAAGACATGCAGAACTTATACAACCGAGTGTGTGTGGTATATATATAATATATATATATATATATATATATGGTGTGTGTATATGTGTGTGTGTATATGTGTGTGTGTGTGTGTGTGTTAGAGTGAGATTGTGAAACGAGTGATTTTGCTTAATTATTGTTTCATCCAGGACTTCAGGAAGTCAGGTGAGGTTAGGTTGGGTAGGTGAAATTCTTAAGTATTTCAGTAACTTCCTGAAGTCCCTGAGTAAAACAGAAAATTTCAGGGATTTCATGAAATCACTCGTTTCACAATCTTACTGTAACACACACACACACACACACAATATATATATATATATATATATACACACACACACACAAACACACCACACACACACACACACACACAACACAGTAACTCACCGAGTTACGTCGTTAATTCGTTCCTGAGTCTCCGACGTAAGTCGAAAATGACGTAACTCGAAATTTACTCTTGTAAGGCACAGATAAATTACCGTACTTACCATAATTTTTTTGTATGTACAATACAGTATTATTTTTTAGGCATAGTCTTCTCCTCTCTTCCAATGTATGATCTCTCTGGCATTTTCTTCCAATACAAGCCAGTTTCATGAACATTAAAAATACACTGAGGCACATATTCCCCTTCAACAATAATGTCTGACAAAGTTTTAGGAAATTCACTAGCTGCTACTTCATCCGCACTGGCAGCCTCGCCACTGACCTTATATATATTATAAAAATTGGCACGAGCCTTAAATCTATTAAACCACCCATGGCTCGCGCTAAATGTTCCCTCGGAAGAACACTCACGATGTTTACGTTTAACATCGTTATAGAGACTTAAAGCCTTTTCCTGAATTAACGTAAGGCTTAACGGAATACGACGCTGATGCTGATCTTCCAGCCACACACTTAAAAGTCTCTCGATCTCCTCCATAACTGTACCCCTTCTTTTCGTAATAATAGTGAACTAAGTCCCTCAGAACTTTGCACGTGTTTCAAAACTCGTTCTTTTTCTTTTCAAATTGTCCCTTACCGTAGTACGACTCCAGCCGAGGCTACGTGAGCTATGTCGATAATTTTCTCCCCCTTTTCATTTGTTTTTATGACGTCAGTTTTTTCCTCCATAGTAATACTACGACGTTTTTTAACACCTCTATCACTTGCTTTATCACTTTTTCTCTTAGGAGCCATATTTAGGAGCTATTGAAGAATAGGGACCCCAGCCTTCTTTAGTTAGCTTTATAAGGCTAACTAACGAAAATATCACGACCTAACCTAACCAATCGTTAGGTTTAACTGTACGCCCTTGACGATTGGTTAGGTTAGGTCATGATATTTCCGTTAATTAGCCTTATAAAGCTAACTAAAGAAGGCTGGGGTCCCTATTCTTCAATAGCTCCCATATTTATTTAACCAGCAAAGGCCGCCAAACGCTGGCGCCATCTATAGCGGAGTGGACGAACTACATACCGCGCGCGCGCGCAATTTAAAATTAAATTTTTATATTTTTTTTTATAGTTTTATATTTTTAAAAATTTTAGTCCCATATACGAACGACGTAACTTCGGAAAGACGTAGCTCGAACGGACGTAACTCGGTGAGTTACTATATATATATATATATATATATCATTAAAGCAAGATGACACAATAATTTATTATTATTATATAATATAACAATAGCTGTTATCGTGGTGCATTTCATTAAAATAAAACAGATCAACAAATTTATTGTAAAATGCTAAAATAAATAAATAAATTAATAAAATACATAAAAAAATATAACGAAATGACCGTCCGGAAACGTTACATTGCGTTCACCGTTGTTTGAAAGGTCACATCGTAATTTATCATAGTGGAGTAATTTCACTAATCTCATTTTCGTTGTTGGCAATTTCATTATGGAGATCGACGCGTTATAGAGGTAGGTCATTGTCGTCTATCTATAGAAAGGAAGTTGCTAAGACCAAATTAGATGTTTATATTTGTCTTATGTACGTTTTATTTATTTATAATTCGTTTATTTATAATTAATTAATTTATTTAGTTTTGTATTTAGTTATTTTTCCCCGTCATGCGCGTAGCTTCGTATATCTACTATCTATGCATGTGTACACGTACGTACGTGTATACATACAGTACATACATACATGTATGCGTACCTATATACATACATACGTAAGTCATGTATACATACATACATATACGCGTACGTAGGCGCATACACGCATACATACACACACATACACAAAGCGTAAATTCATGCGTGCGCATAGTTAGTCGTAGAGAATGAGTGCCAAAGAAGTGGCAGTCACATCCAGATGCCGGAAGAAAACGAGTGAAAGTAGACATTTAATTCGAGTGCCACAGGAGATAATTAATATGTAAATTTAAACATTGAAAGACGACACATAAATTTAACGCAAACACAAACGTTCTGTGAAGCAAGAAACAAAAACATTGACGTCATCAAGTCTTTCTTCAAAGTAAGGAAATTTCGAAACATTATCATCATGATGATCGGAGTTGTTCAACTTCTTTCGTAATTGGTAAAGGTCACGTGATGACGGAGGGGACATACGGCTTTACGCGTGACCGAATCACCTCACGAGTCGCTATATATCATTTGAAGGCAGATGGTCGTCCATCCACTTAGACCGGTAGGACCGTCTTGCGACTCACGAACCAAGTCGTGAGTCGTAAGACGATCCTGCGTGCGGCCGGCCTTACTAAACAGACTCAACGTCGTTTAATAATAATAATAATAATAATAATAATAATAATATATGGGTTCATGAGATCGTGTGCAAGTAACCATGTATACATAAAAAATGTATACATGAAAAACAAGAATTTTTCACTGTGTAATTACACAGAAAATGTAAATTAAGTTCAGATAATGTAAAATTGTTTTAATTTTTTTTTTTTAAAGATGGAGTTAATACGTTCGGAGGCAATTTATACGCCAAAATCATGTCTTTTGAGGATAATCCGCAATTTCTTTGCGCTCCTTCTCACCTAACTTATAAAGAACTACGTCGTGACCAACTTACAACACCGCTTCCCGTTTATATCATCGCGAGGTTAAGCGACGTTCGGTCTGTTTGGTTTAGAGATGGAACCCGGTTTTTAACCGGTGATCAAAATTTTTAATCATCACCGAAACCGACGATAAGAACTGGTTTTCACATTTTTGCGCAAATCTCCGATCACTTTGGTCCATTTTCTATGAAACAAACGTTTCCAAACGTTTAAAAACATAGTAATTACATTTTGCATCGTTTTTTGTTTGTTTATAAGTGTAAATAATTGATGCTTCAGTATTGAATGTTATGTGGATGATTGCACATTGATCAGTTAAGATGCTAAGATTTAATACTCCATCATGTCAAAGAAATCAAATGCTTGGTATCATTTCACTCGTAAGAATTAAGAAGCAGAGTGTATGACATGTCACAAAGTTTTAAAGTGTTGTGGAGGTTCTACTTCAAGTTTATCATCCCACGTGAAAAATATTCATGGCATAAACATCGACCAGATTAATCAGCCATTGAAGAAACAAAGAACAGTGGAAGAGTTTGTGCAAAAAAAGTCCATAGAAGAGGAAATTTCGAAACTTGCGTATGTAGATGGACTGAGTTTCCAATCAATTGCTAAAAGTGAATTCATTCAAGAAAGCCTAAGAAAGATAAAATACGACAAGCCTCATCCAACTTCCCATAATGGTGTCAGGAAAATGGTGCTTAGTTTTTATGAGAAAAAGAAACATGAATTGGTCAACTATGATACTTCAAGAATCAGGTGAGACAAGGAATCTGCTATTCATTAACTATGGATGAGTATACATCTTTGCAAAACCAAAGATATATTAATATTAATGTTCATGATGAAAATCAACATTGGTCTCTTGGTCTCATGAAAATAAATGGTTCTCTCGATAGCACCAAAACTATTGCAATCGTTAGGAAAAGATTGGAAGACTTTGGCTTGGACCTAGATAAGCATATCGTGGGTTGCACCACCGACGGTGCCTCAGTAATGGTCAAATTTGGAAGAGAAATAGTACCTGATCACCAACAATGCATTGCACATGCTATACATCTCGCGGTTTCGGATATTTTATATTAAAAAACTGCTGAAAATTCAGTTGAAGGGGAAAGTGACCCTACCCCTGAAGATGAAGCCATCGAAGAAGATGAACACTCTGCACATGAATTAAGCGAAAATGAGTGTGAAATTTTATGCACTGATACAATTTTTGAGTCCGACATAGATGACGTAATTGTTCTTCCAAAATTTCGAGAAGATTACTTAAAAGTAATAAGGTGAGAAAAATATGCCGCATATTTCGAAAGTCTCCTTTGAAAAATGAGAGATTGCAGGATTTTGTCAAAGATGAATTTAATGGAAAGAAAATGAAGCTTATCCTTGACTGTAGAACGAGGTGGAACAGTCTTTTGGCTATGATAGAAAGATTTTTGAAACTCAAAAATTGCATTCCAAAGGCCCTCAGAGTGATACGCTCAACAGAGACGATTTCAGATGAAGAATGGAATGCTCTATGAAATGTTCTAAAGAGCCTCTTTGACAGGCTTCGTCCACTGGAAATTGTTTTGAAGGGACTCTGTTCCGAAGATGCAAATTTGCTCAAAGCTGAATCTTCCCTGAAGTTCATTTTGGATAAATTTGAAAGCAAAAACAATCCTTTAGCTTTTGAGCTACGTCAGTGTCTCATTGATCGCTACTCATCGAGAAGACAAAAAGAAGCTGTCGCCTTGCTGAGTTTTCTCCACAATCCCGGGGTCTTGAAAAATGAATCATCAGCACCGTTCCTCTTTCCTTCAAGACAAGCACTTAAGAAGTATGCGGATCATACATTTAAGAGGCTTTTTCCAGAAGCTTGCCAGATCTCAGAAACAGACGACCAAGTCCAATTAATTGCTTCGAAACTTGAAGATTCACAATGCAGCTCAGGTCGTGAAGTAAATGATAACGATCAACTTATGAACGAGTACATGTGTGAGATGAACAAACTGAAAATGAAACCCAAGAAAGATTCTTCTGAGACCTTTGACGTAAACAATGAATTCAAATATTTTGAAACTACTTTGAATAGAAGCGAAAATTTGGATCGAATGTACGCCACCAGCGTAGAGTCCGAGAGAGTGTTTTTAGCTGCTGGTTTATTCGTCATAAAGATTCGATCAAGAATGTCAGATCAGACACTTAATGCTCTTTGTTTTCTCAAGTGTTATTTCAAAAATCAAGTTCGATAATAAACTTTTTAATTCAAATGTTACACATACTTGATTGAATCAATTAAAACCTTATTGTTTTTAATATTTTGATCATTTACCTCTCTAAAAAGCATATAGAATCCCATCGGTGAAAACCGGTAAAAACCGGCTTTAAGAATATAACGACGGTGAAAACAGGTTTTACACTTTTCGGTTATTTTCCATCCCTAGTTTGGTTAGATGGATGGGGGACCACTGTCCTCCGCGTTCAGTAGCATCATTTGATTTTATCGTAAATATGATTATGGTCTTTGCTATATTTATTTTTATTAATTTTAAATAGTTTATAAATATTTCTTATTCCCCCCCCCCCCACCAAAAAAAAATTATATCTTTATTTTTTTTATTTTTACCAAAATTGAATCAAGAAAATATGGGATGAATTTCACCCTTAACCACGTGAAATTCATGGTGAATGGTGAATGGTGCAAACCCACAACAAAAAAGAAAAAAAATATTCCAAAGACTCGTGTATTCATCGATTCCCTAACAAGGTGTATTGCTGAATACATGAAAGGCCTTGGAATAATTTTTTCTTCTTCCTTGTGGATTTGCATCATATATATATATATATTATATATATATATATATATATATATATATAGTACAGTATATTAAAAAAACACCTGCATTTTCTTCCATTTCCTTTCAACCTTATTTAAAATATAATATATATATATATATATATATATATATATATATATATATATATATATATATATATATATATATATATATATTATAGGGTGATTCAAATATGGGGGTAAAATTTATTTTTTTATATTTTAATGTGTTCAACCTTTTAAATGGTTCATTTCAGCATAAAACCAACTATCCTAAAATATTTTAGCAAATTTTTAATTTTTAAGGGTTGCTACCAGCAATTAAAAATTGATAGAACGACTCAAATTGTCAAATTTTTCCACACCACCCACGGGGTGCAGTACAAGGCGCATTGCTTTTTTTTAATGTGGAAAGCTCCCCCGTCGGTCCTACCATAACCACAAGCATGCATAATTAAACTAGCATGATATTTGAGACATTAACTCTCCTTACTTCATCAATGTTTCTTTCTTTCCATCAGGGAAACAGCCTGTAGTTTTTCACTACTTGTAGCAAGAATTGTTTTTGATCTTCGTCATGTGTTAGTATTTTATTATATTCATCCATTAATTTTACTCCTCTTTCCGCTATATCATTCACGACTTTCCACTGTTTGATAGATTTTTTAGCGGAGTTATACTCTTCATCATTATGCCATTCTTTAGCATCTTTGAATAAAAATTTTGAACTAAATTCTGTTATTGTAAAGAATCTTTGAGTATTTGATGACAAAATCTTCTAATTTCTTCGTTGGAATAAGTGCAGGATCTAGAAAAGCCCGTTTTGCAGGAAGAGTTTATGTTGTATTTTGCAAGGCCTTTACAATTTTGTTTTTCATTTCAGTAGGCACTTCATCATCATAAAAGGCCAAGGCTACCAGTTCTGATAGGTACCAGAGGTGACCTAACAGTTTTTTAATAGCAACAAATGCAATTGTGTCATTTATTTGTTTGTAGACTACAAGATTCTGTAATAATTCCAGAGCAAGACGAGGAGCGCAAGATGGCACAGGAGCTGTAAACCATGCCTTTACATATAACCGAGTAGCAAATAGACAGATGTCTTTTAGTCCTTTTTTGTCTTTTACTGAAATTTTGAACTGAGATTTGAACATAAAAATTTTTAATGAATATGTAATTTTGGCTATCCACCTAGCCCGATGAAGTCCCGCTGGATGTTTAAATTTGATTCCACCTTTTGGTTCACCTCCCAAAAAAATAATTGTTAACTGCAATAGTTCTAGGTAATCGTCTCTTGGTTGGAATGTATCTAGTTGATTTGTTGCAAATATAATTATGTCATCTTTGATGTCATGAATATTTTCATAGATATCTGGATCTGATAATGCTGTTTCGTAGTCCTCCTTATTAATGCTTGACCATTTTTCTCTGAACTTCTTAAAAAGGACTATATCTGGGCCAGAAGATGGTGATAAAGACTTTGAAACAACAGCTTCCAGCATAATTTCAAATATATGGTGTCGACATGCCAGCCACAATAAATCGTTGTCGAATTTTTGTTCTAGAAGAATAGCTGCACCATTTCTAGGACCAGTATTGGCTGCCGTTGTATTGAAACGCATGCATTTTATTTGTTCGCAGATGTCCCATTCAAGCGATGTCTGATTGTTTGCATTAAAAAAGACGCATTTCTGTCACTCAATTTTGCAACATCAAGGCTTCCTAATAATTTATCATCAAACAATTTTCTACGTTTGCCAACCTTACTTTTCCATGTTGAAGATTGTGCAGCACAGAAACCAGATTCATCACTTTTACTCTCTTCTGATTCTGATGATGTACTGGTGAGTATGACAGCCTCTTCATTCTTCTTTCTTTTGATCTCTTCTTCTGCTTTCCTCTTTTCATAACGTTGTTGCTTTTCTGCTGCTCTTTGCTCTTTTTTAGCAACAGCCTTATCAATGGTACCCATTTTTCCATGACGTCCTTTCTCACGTTGCATTTTCAAGAATTTCTTATCATCTTCTATTTTTATAAGCTGCATAGCATTCTCATGAGCAATGTCAAATAAGTTTTCCAGTTTATCTTTCCATTTTTCTTCTTTATTATTTAAATTTTGTGATCTTTTCAATTTGTTTGCTTTGTTTTTCTTAAGCAGCTGTCATTCCTTCAGTATTCCTTGAATTTTATCTACTATATGTATTCTTTGTTTTGCTGGTATACCTGCTTTTTTCCAAACTGCTAGCACATCATCTGCAGTAGAGCAGCATGATTCTCTAATGTCTTGCTTTTTAATATTTCTGTAGTGCATGAAGAGGGCCATCATTTCCTTCTCTGATGGTAATACGGATGTTTTTAGTACTGCAGAGGGCTGCCCAATTAGCCATACTTCAGTTTCTTTACTTGTAGAACTTCTCCCAAATGAGCAACTGGGTGATGGTGAGTTAGGCCTAGCTTCCATAATCGATTAATTGGTATCAAAATTACGAGTTCCAAGCAACAATTAAAAGCAAGCTAGTATATAAACCATTAATTAAAAATTCTGAAATATAAACAATTAAACATAAAATCATAAGTTGTAAAAACAAACATTGAAAAAAGAGGGAAACTTTAACGCCTGGTAGCACATAGTAAATTTTATTTAAAATTCACCAAATTTGGCATACACTACTTTTTTGTCATAGGGAACAAAAATACAGGTTGAACAATTAAAAAAAAAACTTTGCTTTTTTTGAATCACCCTAAATTCGCCTCATTTTTCATTATTCGTTATCTCTCCTCCTCGTGTGCAGAAACGTTCCTTAACACTTATGTCGTTTCTATTCATATATATATATATATATATATATATATACTTAAAATATAATAAAATATGAAAACAGTGTGTTACACAAACTTCCACTATTTTTAACAGAAAAGGGGGGTAGGGGTAATGGGGGAGGGGGGTATACAACAAGTGGGGGAGGGTTATGCAACAAGGGGTGGGGGTTAGTCCCCCGAAGTTGCATGAAGGGTAGAGAGGAGGTTTTGGGGGAGAGGGAGAATGACTTCGGGGTGGGGGTATGGGGGAGGGGATGGGGTAATAGGGGTGGGGGTTATGCAACAAAGGGGTGTGGGTTAGCCCTCAAGTTGCATGAAGTGGGGAGAGGGGGTTTTGCGGGAGAGGAAGAATGACTTTCCCCCAAAGGGGTAATCCTAACCTTTTGAGCTTCGCCTTCTGAGCCAGTGGGTTACAAATTTGTGAAGCTATATTTAAAACGTAAAATAATATTTTTGGCTTCATCTCGGTACTCCGCGAAGATGCACAAGCCCCGCTCGTAGGGCAGGGAGCCGAAGGCTCTGCTTGTATATATATAAAAATTTTTCACGAAAGTAACATGGTAATAATATTTATGATAAAAATAACCACGAAGGAAAAAAAGAAAACACAAAATAGTGCTCATATATATATATATATATATATATTCCATGTTTTCTTTGCCTTCGTGATTAGTTTCATTATATATATATATATATATAATATATATATATATATATATATATATATACCTTTGGTAACCTTTGGTATAGATTTTAATTTCCCACTCATAACTTGGAAGAAAAATGACGAAGTCATGTATGTTGAGAAGTTTCATGGCAACATTACAAAAGATAATAGAACCCAAGCAATAATGCTATTAGATATGACGGAACATTACGCTCTTATTCAGGAAATCTGTGAAGCCATTGAGAACGTTTTGGATTTAATTTTGACAAATAACAATGAGATAATAGCAAATAAAAAGGTAACACACACAAATTTCTCCGACCATAAACTAATCGATATACAATTGAAGTTAGCACCCAGAGGTCCGAAAACGCATCCCAGAGAGGCAGAAGGAATATTTGAAGGCTTAAACATGAATTCAAAGAAAGTAGATTGGGAAAGTGTAAATAAAGATTTAAAGGAAGTAAATTGGGAATTTCTACTTCACGAGAAGACTCCAGAACAAATATTAGGTATAATGGAGTCTGAAACCAAATCTATATTACTGAAGCATGTTCCAGAGAGACAAAAGAGAAAACGTAACAAGCTCGAGAGAAAAATCAGAACACTATTTAGACAACGGAAGCAAACCGTAAAACATCTCCACAGATGCAAAACTGATGCAAGGAGACTCAAACTAGAGAGGAAATTAGGCGAAATAGAAATGGACCTAAAGCAAACATTCATACATAAGACAAACGAGGAGGAAAACAAGGTAGCAGAAAACATAAAAGATAACCCAAAATACTTCTACACATTTGCGAAAAGGAAAATACAGTGCAAAGAGAGTATTGGTCCGTTGATAGACGGGTAGGCCAAACACACAAATGACCCCAAAAAAATGAGCGAACTGCTTAAGGAACAATTTAAATCTGCGTTTAGCACCCCTAAGTCCGAGATGAAAGTAGAAAACGCAGACGAATTTTTCGACATTGATACAAATCAGTCAAGGACAAATTCTGGCACAAACCTATTAATGGACTTAGAGTTCTAGGAAGGAGATGTAATTAAGGCTCTATCACAGATGCGAGACAATTCGGCACCAGGGCCAGACACATGGAGTGCCACATTTCTGAAGAAATGTAAAGAGAGTATTGCCAGACCGCTATACTTACTAGGGAGGAAATCACTCGACACAGGACAAATTCCACTGCCATTAAAGAACGCGAACATTTCCCCTTTATTCAAAGGTGGTAACAGAGCAATGCCCAAGAATTATCAGCCGGTAGCCCTCACCTCACACTTTATAAAGTGCTTTGAACGTATAATTAGAAGCGAAACAAATCAACATGGTTTCAGGGCTGGAAGATCATGCCTATCACAGCTATTAGACCACCAGGAGAAAATATTAGAAACACTGTGTCGAGGACAAAACATAGATGTAATATATACTGACTTTGCTAAAGTCTTCGATAAATGTGACCCTGGAATTATAGCACACAAACTTAAGAATACAGGAATTACTGGAAAGCTAGGAAGATGGATATTTAATTTCTTGACCCAAAGAACACAAAGAGTGGTGGTAAATAGAGTTAAATCGGAAGTCCCGGAAGTAGAGAGCTCTGTCCCACGAATTACGGACGATTGTTCGAACACAATTGTTCGAACACAATTGTTCGAAAACCATAGTTCGAAAAACAGTTGTTCGAAGTAACAATTATTCGAAGTTATAATTGTTCGAATGAACAACCAAGACGTAAATAAGAAGGTTAGCCTCTTCATTTAAACTATAACATTTATAGTGCTGCAGTTAAAACACCCTTAAAATGGCAGAGTTTGTTTCTAGTGAGAAAGGAAAGCCAATGCTCTTAGTGAATGGGTTTTTATATGTAAGAGACAAGCAAGTGAAAGCAAGAGTGTACTGGAAATGTCAAAATGTAGTAGTGGATTTTTTCCGTTTGGGGGCTAGCACCGAATTTTAATGAAAATCGGTATACTAATGTAGTTTTGGTCACTGATTTCAAAAATAACTTTTTTTTTTTTTTTTGAAAAATGAAAAACAAACATGTTAGAGCATTTTAAATAATTAATGTATTTTTAACGAAAATATCATGACTTAACCTAACCAATCGTCAAGGGCGTACAGTTGACCTAACCGGGCATTCAACTGACCTAACCGGGCATTCAATTGACCTACCTTGACTTTCATATGCTTCTATCCTGTTTTATTAATAAAGATTTTTAACTTTGAATAACGTATGAATAAAGATTTTTAACTTTTAATGTTTTTTTAATACTTTTTGTTTTTCGAACTATGGTTTTCGAACAATTGTGTTCAAACAATTGTGTTCGAACAATTATAACTTCGAATAATTGTTGCTTCGAACAACTGTTTTTCGAACTATGGTTTTCGAACAATTGTGTTCGAACAATCGTCCGGCAACGCTGTCCCACAAGGGACAGTACTAGCTCTCTTACTGTTCATAATAATGATTGCAGATATTGATGCAGATATCAATGACAGTATTGTATCATGTTTCGCGGATGACACAAAGATATGCAAGGAAATATTGAACGAAGGTGACATAGAAAGTTTACAAAACGACATTGAAACACTATTCCAGTGGGCAGAAGACAACAATATGAAGTTCAATGAAGAAAAATTCCAACTTCTAAGATATGGTAATAACAAGGAGCTACAGAAAAAAGGGGTACAAAACTCTGCAAGCCAAACAGATAACACCAAATCCACAAGTCAGGGATCTCGGAGTAATAATGTCGTCGGATGCAGAATTCAGAGAGCACTATCACATAAAAATTACAACGGCTAGAAAAATAATGGAATCATCTGGAGGAGCTTCCGCAGCAGAAAAGCAAACATCATGCTCAAATTATGGAAGAGTCTAGTCCTACTAATAATTGAGTATTGCTCAGTACTCACAAGCCCATACAGAAAACGAGACATTGCAAACACTGAAGCTATACAAAGGACTTTTACATCTAAGATAGAGGAAACGGAAGGTGATGACTACTGGTCTCGACAACAGTCACTGAAACTCTACTTTCTCGAAAGAAGGCGCGAACGGTACACAATAATATACATATGGGAAATACTTGAGGGCTCTGTCCCTAACCTTAGAAATGAAATAGAAACAAACTGGAATGATAGAAGAGGCAGATTTTGTACAGTCCCAGCTGCGGTGGGACAAGGGGCCATGAAAACGAGGAAGGAAAATACCCTCAGAACACGAGGCCCAAAGCTTTTCAGTGTTCTACCAAAAGAAGTGAGGAACCTCCAGCACACCGACCTGACTAACTTCAAGAACTAGCTTGACAGATTCCTGTGCAAAGTCCCTGACCAGCCATGCGTGGCTGGTTACGAGGGCAGGAGGAGATCAGACAGCAATTCCCTTCTTCACCAAATCCCGCAAATGAGGTGGGATGCTGCAGAGGGGTCGACTGTAGGTCGATCCTGAAACGTCGTTCGAACTCACCTAAAAGAAACCTAAAATAAATAAATAAATGTATAATTTACATTATTTAAATTTATTTATAATTTCCTCTCTCTCTCTCTTATATATATATATATATATATATATATATATATATATATACATACATATATATATATATATACAGGATGTCGCAAAAGTCGCGCACCATAGGAATTTTCAGTGTTGATTATAATATATTTTTTTTTTTTTTTTTTAGGTAGGGGATGGCTGCGAAATTACAATAGACGAGAGGGTGAGCTTGGTTTAATGTATGGAATACCAAATACAACAAATGGATGAATCGGTACAGAATTTATATTTTATATTTTTTTATAATTTATATTCTGTACCGATTCATCCATTTGTTGTGCTTGGTATTCCATACATTAAAACCAATCTCACCCTCTCGTCTATTGTAATTTCGCAGACATCCCCTACCTAAAAGAAAAAAAAAATATTATAATCAACACTGAAAATTCCTATGGTGCGCGACTTTTTTCAACACCCTGTATTGTTCTTAGGGAAACGTAGTTTAGCGAGGAATAGGAGGACGAAAAGATGGTACATGTTTATTTACAAACGTTTCGGATAAGTTCAATTTCCATCATCAGTGCTAAAAAGTTTAAAATCCAATAGAAATAAATAAGTGTAACAAACAAAAACAAACAATATATTAAAATGAACGTGCGACAATGGTTACAATATATATTAAATTACAATTAAAAGATTAAAAATGAAATAATATAAAGTATAAGAGTGTGGACACTAAGTAAAATATATAAAACGATTAAAAGGTGAATCAGAATTAAAGAGGGGGGGGGTCTTACCAGGTTGCTAACGTAGTGAAAGACTAATTGTACAGAAAATTGGGGATGGTTGGCTTGTTGAAAAAGTCCATATTAGAAAGATGGAGCCAGGCGGAGTGATGGAGGATTTCTTTTCTATATGAGAGTACATTTGGCGATGTTTAGGTTGAAAATGGAACTGTAGTCGTTGAGGATTGGCTGAATACTGAGTATATAAAGAGACTCAAGTATGCGGAGGTCTATTAGTTGGTTGACAGAATTAATAATTTTGAAATTGGAGGGAAGTAACGGGTGGTTGTGAAGGTGGCAATAATCCCTTATTGCTGATTTGGAGGGTTTGTTCAAGGGTTGCGAAGTTCTAGTGGAAATACCACGATGCTCGTCCACTCTTGTTTGGTATTGGTGGATGGTACTGCCAATATAGTTCGCTTTGCAGCGAACACAATTAAAAGTGTAGATAGTGGACGAAGCAAGTGGCTGGGGTGTTTTTTCTTTATGGTTAAGGTAAGATTTGATACTATTGTTGTTGGTGAAGACAAAATGAAATTTAATTTGGGGGTAAAGCGGGGTGAGTAGGAGAAGGAGTTCTGAAAGTATTTTGTGGCTGATGTGGTCGTAATAGGGAAATGAAAAATATTGTACGTCTTTTTTAACAGTGGGAACTTTAAGAGGGGGTTGATAAATATTATTAAGAAAGTTTCTGGTTAAAGATTGTAACAGATGTTTTGGGAAGGAGTTGTTAATGCTGAAATTATAAATGAATTCTATTTCATGATGGAAGGATAAGTACGAAGAACATAGATGATAGGCGCGGTGGATTTACCGAAAATGGACGAAAACAAACTGCGATCGTCATTTCTTAAACGTCTGTAAGAGCTACAATTCTGTTCCCAAATTCATTAAATTTAAGCTCTATAACAAATGACTCTACAACTCTAATATATACAAATCGTTTCAGTGTAAATTATTAAGTAAAGAAATTAAATTAAATACTCTAATAGTTAAAAACTCCTTTTGTTTAATATAATCTCCTCTTAACTCAATATTAAATAGTCTATAAGACTTACAGATTCTTTTAATTAAAAAAAACAAACCATTAAAGACGCCAATATCTATCGAAAACAGATTCAGCAACGACACAATAGAAAATTAAACCTATTAGGCTTAAACTCCAACCTTCAGCTCTTGAATCCTGATCAAACCATCTTCAATTTTTCTAATAGAACTCTTAAGTACTAAGGAAAAACGACGCCTCTCTTTAAGCATAGATTTTAAACTGCCAAATTTTAAGATAAATTATTTTAAACACTTTTTATCTTTTGAAAAATTCTTTCATAGTTTAAATTTTTTTTTCAATAATTGACGAGACAAAACTTCCTTTTTTAAAGTCCTCAATTACTCACATCGCTAATAAATACTTTTATAATTTTAAACCTCACAAAGTTTTATACCCACTTATTAACGGAAAAGACCTCTCCTGCCTTAAAGAACTATCCAAAGACGATTTCATTATTATTTCACGTCCCGATAAAGGTAAAGGCACCGTCCTTCTTAATAAATTAGATTACATTAATAAGGTTCACAACGTTCTTAATGATTCCACCAAATTCAAAACGATTAATGATAATCCTTTAACCCTTTCCTTAAAACCTGAAGACAAAATTAACCGTTTCCTCAGAAAACTACATGATCAGAATAAAATCTCAGAGGGCATCTACAACCAAATACGTTCCTCCGGTTCATTCCCAGGTACCCTCTATGGTCTCCCCAAAATATATAAACTCAATTTACCCATTAGACCCACCCTTTCGGCCTACACCACCCACAATTATAAACTAGCAAAATTCCTAATTCCCTCTTTAACCCCTCTTACCCAAAACGAATATTCCGTCACCAACTCTTACGAATTTGCCAAAGAAATTTTGACCATAAATAATTCCAACAATCTCCACATGCATAGTTTCGACATAGTATCTCTCTACAGTCTACACCAACGTTCCAATTAAAGAAGCCATCGAGATCTGCATTAACAGCCTTTTCCTCAACAATCCGAACACAGTCCTGAACTTCACAAAACAAGAATTTACCAAACTGCTTACACTTGCCGCTTCAGACACTTATTTCTTTTTTGACCAACAACTTTATCAACAAACGGATTCATTAGCCATGGGATCCCCCTTAAGTTCCACTTTAGCTAACATCTTCCTCAGCCATCACGAAAATAACTGGCTACTCCATTGCCCCACTCATTATAAACCACACCTATATAAAAGATACGTTAATGACACCTTTCTCCTTTTCCACAATGCTAACCACGCCCCCCCTTTTCCTTAACTACCTTAATTCCCAACATAAAAACATTAAGTTCACCAAAGAAGACGAATCCAATAACACCTTACCCTTCCTAGATATTACAATAACTAAACAAAACAACAAATTCACCACTTCCATATATCGAAAACTTAAGTACACAGGCCTAGGTACTAATTTCCTAAGCCACACCCCTTTGCTATATAAAATAAACAGTATTAAAATTTTAATCCATCGCGCCTATCATCTATGCTCTTCGTACTTATCCTTCTATCATGAAATAGAATTCATTTATAATTTCAGCATTAATAACTCCTTCCCAAAACATCTGTTACAATCTTTAACCAGAAACTTTCTTAATAATATTTATCAACCCCCTCTTAAAGTTCCCACTGTTAAAAAAGACGTACAATATTTTTCATTTCCCTATTACGACCACATCAGCCACAAAATACTTTCAGAACTCCTTCTACTACTCACCCCGCTTTATACCCCAGCCACTTGCTTCGTCCACTATCTACGCTTTTAATTGTGTTCGCTGCAAAGCGAACTATATTGGCAGTACCATCCGCCAATACCAAACAAGAGTGGACGAGCATCGTGGTATTTCCACTAAAACTTCGCAACCCTTGAACAAACCCTCCAAATCAGCAATAAGGGATTATTGCCACCTTCACAACCACCCGTTACTTCCCTCCAATTTCAAAATCATTAATTCTGCCAACCAACTAATAGATCTCCGCATACTTGAGTCCCTCTATATACTCAGTATTCAAACCCTTAACGACTACAGTTCCGCTTTCAACCTATACATCGCCAAATGTACTCTCATATAGAAAAGAAATCCTCCATCACTCCGCCTGGCTCCATCTTTCTAATATGGACTTTTTCAACAAGCCAACCATCCCCAATTTTCTGTACAATTAGTCTTTCACTACGTTAGCAACCTGGTAAGACACCCGCCCCCCTTTAATTCTGATTCACCTTTTAATCGTTTTATATATTTTACTTAGTGTCTTCACTCTTATACTTTATATTATTTCATTTTTAATCTTTTTATTGTAATTTAATATATATTGTAACCATTGTCGCACGTTCATTTTAATATATTGTTTGTTTTTGTTTGTTACACTTATTTATTTCTATTGGATTTTAAACGTTTTAGCACTGATGATGGAAACTGAACTTTTCCGAAACGTTTGTAAATAAACATGTACCATCTTTTCGTCCTCCTATTTCTCGTGTATATATATATATATATATATATATATATATATATATATATATATATATATATATATATATATATATATATATATAATATAATATTTCTTTGTGCCATTGCACGACGTGCCTTTCCGTTTAAAGGCCTATTATTAATCAAAGTTTACGATGCTTTTGAATTAAGAAATCTTTGCTCTTGAGAATAAAGGACTCTTCAAAAAATTATCATACTTATGGCCCTGTTTTGGAGCTTCAAGAGGATACTGAAGGAAATTTGGGGGGGATGGGTTCAATGTCATGGGAAGTTGCCCCTATCTGCAGCAATAAATTAATTCAATATGACCCTGTTTGCATTGAAATTACATAGATTTAATTTTTAGGCTCACCGCCTATATATATTGCGGCTACCGTGAAAAGTTTTTGATGAACGTTTGGTCGGACAAATACTGCGATAGGAAAATTATTCATGTCATTTAAGCATATGTCTACAGCGTGACCACATCGCAACAACACCGTTTCCCGTTAGATCAACGAGGCTAAGCGACGTTGGGTCTGTTTAGTAGTTGGGTGGGTGACCGTTCTCTACGTTCAGATGATGTATCGACCCGTAAGTGGTTCAGATCCTAATAAAGCCGTAGTTTCCCCTCCGTTTATTTGACCTTTGCCCTTATGAAGGAGGTAAAAAGAAACATTATTATTTGACTATACGACGCTACCTTGGCGTAAGAACTGAAAAGTTGTCAGAAGACCTCCGATAAAAAGATATTGTATGTCTCCACATGACTGGTTAGGGTCTAACACGGGGAAATAGAAAGAACATTTAAGATTCTTATTTCGAGAAATGTAAACAGGATGCAAATCGTCTCAACTCTGCAGGAATTAAAAAAAAAGACACTTCTCTTGTAGAGCATACATACATACATACATGCATACATACATATATCCATTAACAAAATCTTTTTTCCCACTGGATTGGGGTGAAAAGGCGGGAATAGCTCGGATGCGAAAGATAGGAGGCAGTAAAGAAAAGAAAAAGTACGAACTTAAGCGCACAAATCGGTTCACACACGTACTCTGGTGGACCAGCACCCCCACACTCCCTGACATCGCTAAGTTCCACACTTAAGTGGCCCTACATACATCATGCGTGGTAACACCTCCAGGATTTGTCAGGTCCCTCGCGGAGACGTCTGAAAAATCTTTCGTGACGCCAACACCAATCCCAGATCAATAGCTCCAAGTATTCAATAGCAGGAGCTAGCATCATCAGGACATCATGTTTCGGTCACCACAATTTGTCGCACTCTGGATGACGTTAGTCTACGTGGTAGGACTTCATGAAAGAAGCCATTCTGTAGCATCAGCCACGCAGGTGAAGAGGCCGCAGTTTGCCAGGACCCATCCTGATGATTTACAGAATTATTGGGACCGGATGTCTTGAACTAATGTACAACTCCGGACCAAAAGAATTGAATACTACCTCAAATATGCTCATGACCTTGATCATACCTTTAAGTTTATTTCTTTATGAGGAATATCGAGTATTTGTGACGTCATTGTAATAAAAAAGACACCTGTGTGTGCCAGTTTTGAAAAAAGAAATTAAAATAGCAAAAGCCTTATTAAATAGTGAAAAGTTGATGCATAGCGACATCCAAAATATTAAAATATCTTGTAAAATATCTTGTAAAATGACAGGTGTCACAAAAAATAGAATAAATTCATTATGCTTATTGAGTACTGCCAATATATTAAACCTTTATCAAAGGCATTTTAACTCTGCATCTTAGTATTTAGTTGGTCCACTCTTAGCCCTGATTACGGCCCCCACTCTGCGACGTGTGGAGTCGACAAGCCTCTTGCCTTCTTCTCTAGTTATCGATTACCAGATTGTCATTGCCAGGTCATGTTGTAAAATAAATGGTTCGTCTCCATGCAGATGTTCTGCAGACTCCAGCATGAAGTATTCTAAGATTTCTTGCAACATTGCTCGTTGCAAGCAGCGTGCAACATTAATGAAAAACCGAGACTCAGTTTTGGAGAATCCGTGATATTCAGAGACAGTACCGGCTCGAGGTTTGTGAGCGCCAGGGGCAAATTGAATTTTAGCCCCCTTAAGACTTTTTACCATTTTAATAATTTTTCCTAATAATAAAAACGCCAAATATAGGAATACTGTACAAGTCTCTCTCCACAACACTAAGAAATAAAATAGACACTCCTCAATAATTTGACTGATGTCAGACGATTTTTATATTTTGGAATTCTTTTTATTCATTTATTAAGTTTTTCTCTCCATTTTTTGGCCCCCCCAGCACATTGCGCCCCGGACAACCCCTCCAGTAAGCCAGGGCCTTGAACCGGCCCTGTTCACAGATTATTCCTGATTTGCTTCATTTTCTGTCAGTAGGCGTGTGTGGGTATGGAAACGTCCATCACAGGAATTTTCATACAAGCACCCACGGGCTACAGTAAAACACGGAGGTATTTCTGTTATGGTGTGGGCTGCCATTTGGGGCACGGGACGATCAGAACGGGTGATACGCAACGGTACCGTGAATTCCGCAAACTATCAGAGTATTTTGGGGGAAGGCCTGCTACTACTTTGTCAGTGGTAATCTGTGTCCACCACTCAGCTTATGGAGGATGGTACCCTGCCCACACATGTTTCGCAATTCAGAGGTGGCATGAAGCCCAGGGTATTGATCGTCTACCATGACCAGGTCAATCACCCAACATGAATCCCATAAAACACGCGTGCTACACGCTGGACAGGGCATTGAGGAGACGTCAACTAAAGCCCTCATCCAAGAAACCCTAATTACGGCTCTCAAAATTAAACATTAAAAACTTAATCGATGGACCCAGCGTGTTTTAGCTTTGCACAGGGTAAAAGGGGTGCAACACAGTTCTAAACTGATTATTTCATTGGAATTAGTTGTGGTATTGTAAAATTATTACGCAATAATGAAAACAAATAGCAAAACAGTGTTTATCTACTTTTGTCAACCCTCTGTGTATTACACGAAATGATGTATGCGACATGCATCCTTGTGTGTGTGTGTGTGTGTGTGTGGATTAAATATAAAATATTTAAATTAATTAAAGGTTCAAAACCTCAGCAAAGTTAGCAAACAAACTTTTACATTTTGTTTGAAGTTTTAGATTAAAAAAGCAGAAGCAAATCTAAATATTCTTGCAAGTAAACACAAGATACTTTCTGTGAAATTTTGATTAATTACATGTATGCTTTTTTCATTATTTTATTTTATTATAATTACTTATTTTTTATATTTTTATTTTGTTCTTAGACGTTGTTTAAATGTTTTAACTTTTATAATTTGGGTTTTATAAAAAGTTAAAACATTTAAAACACAATAAAAATTGGTTGGTAGATAAGTGGGTACCCTGGGTAGCGTGGTTTGGATTCCACGTTAAACTGTAGGTCTAAGGTGGAGTGACAAGCTTGACCTTTGTTAGGCTGAACAATTCCGGCGGAAGCAAAACCAAGGTTAACGAAGGTTATATATATATATATATATATATATATATATATATATATGAGGAGTCGACCGCAGGTAGATCCTGAACGGTCGTTCAAACCCTCATAAAGCAAGTAAGTAAGTATAAGATGTGGGGTGTGGGTGGGAGTGGGTTGGAGTGGGTTAATGTTTTTGTGAGGTACTTTCGACACCTCGGAACATTATAAAAATTCAATAAAAAATGTTAGAAACAATTTTACTCTGAAAAAATATACGTTAATTCTAATTAGTTTAGGTTACTTTAGGTTAATTCATGTTAGGCTAGGTTAGGTTAGGTTAGGATAGGTTATATTATGCTGATATCTCACCATTTATGCACTTCACAGGAAACATCCTTCGAGCGCTCAGTTACGTCCTGACCGGGCTACTTGTTATATAGTGCTCCGCTCGATGGTATCAAAGTTAGGTTAATCTGTTTTTTTCTTTTTATGTACAAGGTGATTCAAAAGTCAGGTTACATAGGGAAATACTGTATTATGTAATGATTCAGGCGAATAGTCACATCACATGTCGATATGGCCACCGTTAACGGCAAATGCACTTGTGCAGCCAGCTAGGGATATCACATCAATAACATCTCATAACTCATTTACATGCAAAGAAACAGAAAAGCCCTATGCAACCTGACTTTTGAATCACCCTGTATATATTGAAATTAAAGAAGCTGTACTTCGTTTATAAGGAAGCAAGCGCGAGTGTGTATGTGTGTGTGTGTGTGTGTGTGTTTTATAAGAAGAATTTACATAATTTAGAATGTGTTTAGCTCCTATTCCTTGTCACGTATTGCGAATTCTCACGGATCGCGTTTGGAACGTTATCTCTCTCTCTCTCTCTCTCTCTCTCTCTCTCTTTCTCTCTCTCTCTCTTTCTCTCTCTCTCCTCTTTCATTCTATAATGGAAACACATCATTTCAGAAGTGACGAATGGAGCCTTTCCTCGTGTAATGGTGAGATCAAATAGCCTTCGATTATCGTTTAATTTTTAAGAGAACTGCAAGAATTTTCTTGGCGTTGAACCCACCGATTCGACCGTGATAATGGCAAATTTGGAACTCTGATCCGATTTGATCATAAATTTTTTTTTTTTTTTGTACTGAAAATATTTCACTAGTCTACGACATTTACTTATTATATAGTGAAATCTCGTGATGTTGGACTCGCCGATTTGACCAGAAATAGCGGACCCATTAATTTTCTCATCAGACTTCAAAAATATTGATGATATGCAGTCACATATTCTTTATTTACGAATCTAATTCCTGTCATGGATTCGTGAATTATTAATAGAATCCATATGGAATGCAACGTTTGAATGGAATGCACTCGCAAAAATATGGAATAAATTATTCCATACGGAAGAATTTGAAACGCTCTATTCCGTGTGTGTGTGTGTGTGTGTGTGTGTAAATTATTTATAATGAAAGTTTAAAGGATAATTACTGGATTTAAATGGACGCTAGTAAAACCTAGCTGTGATAAATTTATTCATATAGGACTAAATGTTGTCGTAACTTTATACTAAAAATAAATTAAAAGAAAAATACTATTTTTGAGGTGTGACTAAAACATAAACAAAGTTCGAATGTAGACTCGGAATTTCATTTGGAATGTCTGCCAAAATCCGTGTTTTTGTCCGATGTCCGGAAACAGCGACTGTAAATAGAAGCAACGATTGTAAATAGA